>OZ010603.1:50592776-50620276 GCA_963932145.1 Acanthosepion lycidas | reverse complement strand
ATATGGCAGCAACATTCTAAGCATGGACGAATGTTAGACTTATAGATATGAGAAATAGATTCCTGAGAGAAAAGCTGTCTTGCCCAATACAGTGAACCGATTTTCTTAGCAGTTGATCTAGCAATGGTTTCAAGATAGTATTTTCACTTCATGTCAGATGGGAACGTTAACCCGAGAAGGCGCAGTGATTCACTTCCCTGGAGGATAGCATCAGCCATGCTGATGGAAGGCAGAGAGAGACTCTCAGATGATTCATGAAGTTTTGTTTTAAAATTAACAAGTTATAAATTTTACAAGACCTGTAGATTTTTTTGAAAAATCGTTTACACTCAGTTTTGATGGATAACATTAGCGTTCTTGATAATAACCAATGATAGTACACTGATCCGTTTCGTTATTAATTTGATCTGGGTGTACGCCGACTGGAAAATATAATCTAAAATTGAATGAACCAACCTCGTCATTGACTGACATAATTGAATTAATTCCTGCTGCCTAAGTATTATATATATATATATATATATATATATATATATATATATATATTTCCACATGTACCTCCCAGAAATTCCTCCCACATAACAGTAAGACATTAGATAGATGACAACAACATTGCCTTTCATGTCGTACCAATATCTGGGTGGTGTTTTTGGGAGGTATATTTTGGATGTCTTTCTGCCGCACTCACATGTGTGTGTTCGTGTCTCTCAGCAAACACTAGAAAAAAAACTCAATACATTTAAGATAAAAACACTAGACCAAAAAGAAAATTATCTTCTTGACCACCCAAAAGTTTTTAAGGGTTATTGGCTTCTTACCTAAGCGAAGTTCTTTTAAAACAGCAGAGATAATATCGGGAAAATTGCTGTAGAACATTTACAAAATGCACATACATACACACAGATACACACACAAACATACACACACACACACACACACACACATATATATATATATATATATATATATATATATAGGGAGACAGAGAGAGAGAGAAAGAGAGGGAGGATAGAGATAGAGAGAGATATGGGATAAGTTAGAGAAAAAGGAATGAATGAAATAGCATATAGACATAATATACAATATATATAGTTGATTGACAAGGGGAGCTTTGTCTAGCACAAGAATACATTAGTGAGACACATTCCAATTTTTCCCAAAATCACGTATTAATTATATGTTTCTGAAAATATGGTATTAATTATAGACTTATTAAATTATGTTGTTTATTATTATTATTATATAGATTTTATATTATTATTATTATAGATTACTGAAAACTGCTGTCAATTCTAGGTTCATAAAATTCTACTAATAATAATAGGTTTTAACCCGTAAGCCGTTAATGGCGAAGCAATTTTTTCCTGTGATATGAGATTGCTAAGGAACAGTACTAGACTACATATACTTTCTGGGACGGCTTCGTCTTAAATTACATAAAAATAAAACTTCTAAATTTAACATGCATCTTCGCTGTTACATATTTAATTGTTTTTAAAATACACCTAATGATCGCTGGAATGTTCACTTGTCATAGGTCAATATTTGGACTCAGATATAAAATGCTGACTCCCCTGACAAACAGGCCCTCCTGACTTAAGAAGTTTGGAATGACAATTCGCATCTCCATCCTCCATCCTGCCATCATATGTATCTTGGAACTCGATGAAGTCTCCTAAATGTTAAAAACAAATGAAATTTGTAGCTCTCAATGCGAATACTTTGTGAGAGAATACATCAAAGTGTCAAATTGTTAGCTATAAGAATCTACTTTGATTGGCCCAAGAAACGATAAGTTAGGAACTAAAATTTAAAAGACATTTCCTCTTGTGAACTGTTGATACGTTTTACCTTGGCAGTAATTATAAAATCTAATCCTCATCTAATGAAAAGAGGAGAACTTATCTCCGTATAAATAATAACTGCAATGCGATTAAAATTTCTCGTATGTTCCAATAATCTTTTCTCGTCATGTTATTTTCCTACTTGAATATTTGACAAGACGATAATCTCTCTTTCTTTGTTTTTGTTGCTTCAAGAGACGAGTGCGGCAGATTTAATTTCACTCAATTTAAATTTGCTTCCCTTCATATCGCAACGATTAACTTTCAAGTCTTTCAAGATTCTGCCAAAGGACGCAAATCTAAAATGTTTTTTGAATTTTTCGAACTGACTCCATATTAATATGCAACCATTTAAAAATCAATTCTAAAGCTTGAATAAAAGACAAATATGTGAAATCAGGACGATGAAGGGGGGATATGGCCGCCATGTTTTACCAGTATCTATCAAAAGTAAATTAAATAAGCATCTAGCTTTCCAAAATATGCCAAATCCTCATATGCAGCAACAGGTCTGTATATGAGAGAGTGGTGTAAAGTTAACAGAATTTATTCTCTCAAAAAGATATGCTTTTCGGTTAGAATTTTTTTTAGGTGGGCCGAGCTGAAAATATTTTACCATTTCCTCGGAAATATATGTATACGCTTGGAAACGCGCATGCGTACATATGTGATCATTTGTATGGATCTGTTTAAACGTTTTTGGAACCATTTCACGTACTCGAAATCATTTCTATTATCGGTAAATTTCTACAGAAATAATTTTCCTTTCTCTTTCACAGGTACGCATTACTTTTATAATGATTTGCTTGATTTCCGAGACGAAGGTAAAACAAATTTTCAAATCTTTTTTATAGATATTTTCTCTAATGACATCAATACGTCTTCTCTTCCTGAGACATTATTGTAAGCAATATATATATATATATATATATATATATATATATATATATATATATATATATATATGAAGTAATTTCAAAAGAATTAATGTATTTATTTTATTCCGACATTTTTATTACTTCAAACGTTATTTTGAATGGATACACGTATTTGAATAGACGTCTCGTTTTGCTAATGTGTTAATACACATTATTACCAGTCTGCGCATTCGAGAAAAAATATAAAGAAAAATTGCTCTGCGACAGGGTTCTAGTTGGACTTTTTAATGGATGCACATCCCTTAAATATGTTTCACGAAATCTAGCAGATATGAGATTTCGGTGGAATATGACGAATGCATTCATTAAAAAATAAATTTAACCCTGTTGCTTTGTGACGTTGTCTGTAGTCAATCAATCTAAAGTATGCCAGGATCAGACAATGGTTTCTCCTACAAAGATGGAGTGGCGAGCGAAAGATCGAACCCTGCGACTGAGATTATTTTCTTTAAGTTTTATGAAATGCGCAGACAACAGGACATCTATACGAAAACGGGTATTCACTAAAAATAAAATTTAGGGTAATACACACACACACACACATATATATATATATATATATATATATATATATATATATACACGGAATTTATTGGTGATATACGCATTTTATTCTTTAGAAAAATCAAATAATTTTGTCTGATCTGCCGGATATAATTATAATATTTGATGACACTTGTTTTGGACTAAATCCAAGAACTTTTTATTTATATCTTCACAGACAAAATTACTTTCTGAAACTTGTCTTACTTACCGAATATTTACGTGAATCTATCGTTCTCTCGGAAATGTTATATATAATCTTCTATGCTTGTCTTTAAATTAGAAATATTATGCTGAAAAATGATTTTTTTTTAAAGATCTATCGCATAAATTTGACTGAATCTCCAGGAACCAAGAAAAAGACAATTTCAAATTAATACATTTGTAAAGATTATTTTTCCCTCTCCAAATCACTTTTATTAAATCATATTTCATATTAACTGTTGATTTTTTTTTTTTTTTTGCATTTATGGACAGACATTTACAATTATCTTTTGCACATACCCTTTTTCTACAGCACTTTCTTTAAAACTCTATGTTCGTTCACACGCTTGAGTTTATTTCTTTTTGCAGCAAAATA
Organism: Acanthosepion lycidas; assembly: GCA_963932145.1. Classification (NCBI taxonomy): domain Eukaryota; kingdom Metazoa; phylum Mollusca; class Cephalopoda; order Sepiida; family Sepiidae; genus Acanthosepion; species Acanthosepion lycidas. The sequence goes on along the minus strand of OZ010603.1, from coordinate 50,616,371 downwards.
TCAGTCAATCTGTTGAATGAAATTACAAAACAAATGTTCTTTGATTTTTCGTCATTGAAGTGCAAGAAATTAAAGAATCAAAAAATGAAAACTAATCAAATTTTCTCTCATTTATTTAAAATCTGCCTGTCGAACAATTGTCAATCAGCCTGAGAGATATTATCAAAGAAAACATGGAAATAAAGAAAGAAAGAAAAAAGGTATTAAAAATCATACTTCACATTGAAGGTTTTCCTTCTTCTTGGCCACATCACGTTGAAATGCCGTAAGATCACTGAAGCTAAGCAACGTTGTTCCAGGTGCTGTAAACGGTTGATGCAATGGATAATGGCTTGGAATTATCAATCGGATAGCCGAGTTCCAATTCTAGACACGTCAATACTTTTGGAAAAGATAGGAATCCACCTCTTCTCCACTCAGTAATAGGTTAATTAGTAAGACTTGTATCACTAACTTACTATTATCTCCAAAATTAATCGCAAAAAAAGATATTCTCACAATCTAAGAACATTTTCTGGTTTCATTTAACCTGTAACGAATTTAGAGTACTGCACTTCTTTATTTTCCATCTCTCTTTTTACAAGTTATTCTTATCTCCAAATTCTTTGTGTTATTCTTGTTCGCTCACCACCCTCTTTTCTTCGCCTCAATTTTGCATCTTTTTTTCTAACCAACTTATCGCCTCGACCTCGAAGGGACGATTGCAATTCGTCCATTGTTTCCATGGGCTAAACACCAATCAAAAAAGAACCCTTTTTAAAGATTCTATCTTCCCTTTTTCATTATTAACGGATCATCCGCTTTTAATTTCTTCTTGTTATTCCTCAGACACTTCGTCGGATCAATCCAACCACGGAGACATTTAGACAGACAGGTTATCGGTAAGGAAGAGGATATTAGAGAAATGACGTGAGAAAAGGTACTTTCAAAATGGACGTCATGAACTAAGCAATTTGAGAATCAATTGAACAAAAAATGGACAAGAAAAGGTGGGAAATGTAAAAGGAAGCCAAAGATTAACACGAAGATAAATGACACTGCACTTGATCCTTAAGCCGGATTAGACGACGCGTTCACGTAAATTACTTCCGAGGTCTTTTCCTGAATTTGATCTTAGCTTGGCCTTTCTCTTCTGCATTCGTCTCGCTTGCCATTTCTTCGCCAACGCTTCCTGTCCATCCCCAACCAAAGACAGGTGGTCTGCTGCTTTCTCGACATCCTCTTATTTTAAATCTTAACTACTTAGATTTAAGCTTGTTTTACACTGTCTACGAAGAATCTTAGGCAAATTGTTTTCAAGTTCTTCTTCTCCTTCCGATCTGCCATCCATATAGGTTGGTAGATTGCTCGTTGCCTCCTTCTGTCTGTAGCGCCTTCAATATATCTTGTGTGTATCAAATTCTCCTAGCTGTCTTTCATCATCATTACCTTTTCCCAAAATGGGAAACAGACAGCAGAGTAGAAAATAAGTCTTTCTCCACAAGACCGCATCAAGTATTTTTGAACTCCTATCAAGGCTAAAAGTAAGAACTGGGCAGTCTAGGCTCAGATGCAGCAGCAAGATGCTATTTTTAACTTCGTCTCGCTATGTGTAAGAATTTATGGAAAATTGAAACTTAATTAAACAATTATGATATCCGAGTTATGAAACTATATTCTGAAACATATACAGATTTTTCACTAATCAAATTGTCAATTAAATGATATTAGCTCGTTGAATTTTGTCTATGACCAATCTCCGCTTAAAATAATTTGATGACGTTGAGAAATGTGTTTAATTATATGTGCGAATGATTTTGTCAATGTGTGAATCTTTATTAAATATTATCAGATAATTGGTAATATACTGTTTAAAAAATGTTTCATAAGTAGATATTTAGTCTGGTTCAGGGCCATAATAACGGATGAGACCAGAATTCACTATGCTTGTGAGAAAAGCTTATTATCTATAAACTGTAGCTGACACATTTCGTCGATATTTACTAAGTTTAGTGGTGAGCGAGTGGTTAGAGAGTTAGCTCTCTGACCATTATAACAGCGTTCGAATTTTACCATGGTCAATTTGAGAAGAAAATGATTCCATGATAATATCGGCTTGGGGAAAATTCCTATCGCGCAGCACCGATGAAATGTGCATGGAAAACCATACTGCAAGTTGACCTAATTCTTTTGACTCAAATTAAGTAGATGAAACTCCTCAGGAGCATTTGATCGTTGTGAATGCACTAAATCAAAAGCCATCGTAACCCGTGAGTTGATCGTACTAGCCTTATTCAAACTGTTGATCAGACCAGATTATTCACTCTCTCCCAGAAATTGTAAGTAAGGTATTCTCAGTATAGATACAGTATAAACTCCACATTAGCTTTGTGCATGTTGAACAAACCGAAATCTATCTGAGCAGGCGTCTGCAACAGAAATTAGCACGCCACCGTAGAAGACAAGCATAGTAAACTTAGCTTAGTCAGACACAAGGCTATATTATAAATTGCATAGGGAGAATTAAACTTATTACGCATTAGAATTATCTATTCGTTTAGTCAATTACCCATATCTCTAAGATAACTATTTAATAAGATTAGTTTAATCTGACACAGGTGTGAATCGAACTGATTAGAGAAGCTCGCTAGCCATCGGCTTCGATAGTTGTCTATATCTTAGATATATACGACATTGCTTCGTGTTTGGCTGGAAATATAACTGTGAACTTTCAAGTTGTGATTAAGTAAGATATCCCCAATTGGATTAAGTTCAAAGTTTTTATCTGAATTTTTGGTACGATGTGTTATCATTATTTGTATTCTGACTATATCCTCACAGTGAGTGAATTCGACTTTTCTGGTGATATCAAGGATGAAAGACAAACGTTTCAAGCTCATGAAAATATTTCCCTGCACACACATACACATATATATAGAGAAACATATATTGTGCAACATAGATAAAATGAAATTCGGAACGCCATAAATTATACTAATGCTGCTTAACAAGTCAAATGCGCGTGAAGCATGATTAATCAATGAAAATCAAACAGCACAAAAATAAAAGTAACACAAATTGTTTTTTTCTCCCTATCTCATTCTCTGGTGAAACTTTAATAAAAGTAAAACATGTTAGATTCATAAATGTTTCCTATTTGTTCTTTATCATATCATTCCACTTGTGTGTTTTTGTGTGTTTGTGTATGTGTTTGTGTATGTGTGTGTTGGAAGTCGAACAAGTGAATTTCAGCAATCTGAAGCGAACAGAATCTCATTCGATAGTCTCGATTTGTTTTAATCCGCTTAAGAAAAATACAATCTACAATTTTATTTACTATAAAAACGTTGGAAATTCGTTACATTAAAATCGAGTCGAAGGGATGAGGGCGATTTTGTGCATGTTTCCTTCTTTTATAATACATACTAAATGACTTTAGTGAGTAGCAGACGACATAGTATGAATTGAGACCAATGAGACAGAAATTTAATTTAAACGAAGCGTGATTCCTAGCAGAAGTGAAATGAAAAAATGTTTTGATTTTCTTTTTATCAAAACTGTCAGAAAGGAAAATGGTAAGAAATATTTTGCACCATTTTTTTCATTTCTGTTTGGTAAAGAGATATTAAAAATTTAGATTTAGTGTTCTACTAAAGCTTTTATTCAACTTTTCCTTTTGATTTAGTTAGGTTTCACTTTCTGTAATCAAAATATTTCTTCTTAAAAAAGACATTTCATCCTGACAAAATTATTTAAACTTCTTTATTCTCCTTATCGAGATAAAATCCAAGAAACAGAGGCTGGATTATTCAGAAGACAGCTTCCTTAGAGACATTTTCTTACTGAGATTACATATTTATCTCCCCTTATCTGTTCAATTTAATTTAAATCTAAATGACTTTGATCACTATCTTTTTTAAGCATTCAATTTAATGAAGTGATTTCATATATCTTTTTCGCCTTTTCTTCTCTAGATCAATTGTTTTCAAGCTTTTCCTGGCCTCAACAGCTTAACTTGCTACAAATGAGATACCTTGACTCCTTGTGTGGCTACAAGAATAGTCATAACTCCGTATAATTAAGACAAAAATACAAAGCGACCAGTTTTAATTATGATCATTGAGAATAAGGTCTTTGTAATAATACATTCATGCTATTTACACTCATTCTGTACAAAAACAGATGATTGTCATGCGCAGAATAAGGCAGTTTAAATAAAATTTCAACGAACCTTTGCTCTTGCTATGGAAACAGGAAGATATATTTAAAACTACACCAAATATTGAGAAATTTTCACTTGGATAAGAAAAGGTTTAACATTTCTTGCTACAGCAGCAACTAATCTAGTTGGGAGGACGGAGTGGAAAAAGGATGGGCTCCGTCAGCCTATGTTGCCCTAGAGACAACATTCGTAGAACATATGGATTTCCTGCGATCCCAATAATTTCATGATTTATTTAGACGTGAAATTTTTATAGTTTCTTCGACACTCTCAGAAGTTGTTAACCAACTGTTGTATAATTTGAGTTTTTAGAAATCCTTTTGGTGACTACTTCCTTATTCATTCTGGAGAAAACATTAAAATTTATACCCACAAATGGTAAGGCTGAAACAAAAAAAAAACAATGGACAAGGTGGATATTTGAATTGACGGCAAACTTGTCAGAGAATTGATTGAATTAGAAAGCACAAGTTACTCGAACACCGGAAATGAGAGGATCTCTTAATAGAATTGTAATTTGCTTCGATTCATCATAAAAGCAACAACGATAGAGAAATGCTTGCAATAATGGTACGTCTTAGTATCAAAATGTGAAATATGTTTGAAGGAAAACATTCTGATTAAACAGCAAACATGAGCACAAAAGTCTGAATGATCTGTCGAATAATGAAAATACTTCATTGAAACAGTCACAATAGCGAATGCAGACAGACAAAAATTCAGTACCTGACCAGGGATGAATCGTTTGACAAACTACCCAATGTAAGCTCTCGATTAAGCTGCATAAGCCATTGTTTAATCGAAATATTCTACCTATCTTTTATCGTCTTTAGCCGTGTAATTTTGCACGTGTGATACCTGTGATAAGTGTCCCGTTGACATTTGCCAACAGTCAGGATGATTAACGGCTTAATACAAAGTCGCCACTGGCCATCGAGCTAGTATCACGTGCATCGGTCGATTGGACATAATCCACTTTAACGTTGGACGTAAGAACAACAGCCAAAGTCAGACACAGTTGTTCTGAACAGCAAAAGAGAAAAAAAAGAGCAAATGGAGGATTAGAGAATTTTTTCTGTTCAATGATAAATTACTAGTAAAATAAAAATATAAATGATATTGCTACGAAATGATAAGTTAGTTTTTCAAGACGGAGCAAATTGCATAGCTCTTTTCTAAGCGTCCTTTTATCGTGATCTTTTGTCAAACTTAGTTTAAAAATAACCTTATTTAGTAAGAATCTGAAAGTATTCCTCAATGACCGTTTTTTATTTTTTTTTTTTTTTTGTGGCTTCAGTTTTAACCAGGTTCAGATTAACCAAGAGTTACATTGGAAGATAAGTAGCTTTTCTAAATGAGTTCATGTATGACTAAACACCACTATTTGTAGCCTTATATCAGACTATACTAAAATTAAATATATTTTCCTGTTATGGAGAGGGTCACCTGACGGTGAGCGATTTTTACTTACACAGACACATGTATTTAATAAGTTCCTCGCAAATGCGGTTATGCTCCAAATGTGACAACTTTATTTATAAAAAGTATTAACTTATTTAACTAGATTCTTAGTATAATCGTAATACAGTAGTATACTAATTTTTGACTGGTGTAGTAAACAGATGATTTTGCATTGCTAAGCCACAGGTAATCAGGGGGTCGTAAAGTGCACTAAGCAATCCATATAGGATTCTAGTTTCTATGTTGACGTGTTATCATGACAACAAAGAACAAATGCTGAGATAAAATGCAATAAAGTATTCAAAAATTGAAATATATATATATATATATATATATATATATATATATATATATATATATATATGCTTATTTGTAGTATCTCCCCACAAAAAATGTGGAGATGATGAGATATGGTAGAAAAGCTTTTTTCGTTAGGCTTTTTTTTTTCTTTTTTCTTTTTTTTAAAAGTTGGAATGAAATAAGCTGTAATGAAATGCGTTCGGTCTTTTGAGGATAAAAGGCCCATATCATATCCGCCAACCAGAAAGTTGGTATTTGTTATTTATATATATATATATATATATATATATATATATATATATATATATATATATATATATATATATATGTATGTATGTATGTGTGTGTGTGTGTACAGGGTGCGAGTGCTATTTGAGGACATATTGTTTTAAGTTCACTACACACTCAAATTATTTATAATATTATCTTTTATTTTATTTCCGATAACCCAGTCAGAGGATGATGTTACCCCAAGAAATGAAAAGACATGCAGTCATTGTTGCTTTAGCTGCAAAATCTAGTGATTTAAAAATCAGTAACTTTTTACATGTTGCCAGATCATGTTTCCCCTGTAGTAAAAAGAAAAAAAAAGCATTCACAGCTCTCTGATATCGTGAGAACACCAGAATTTATACGGAATGTTCAAAACATCATCGAAGAAGATCAATGAGGTCCATCGCCAAAACAACTCCAGGTATCAGAGTGGACAATCAGAACCGTGGTACATTTTTCTTTACTAGATCATTTAGCGAATTGAACTTCTTTTGCTTTTGCGATGATCGGTGAAATTATTTATGTTCCCGATCGCAGATTTATTTGAGATTCTCACGGTTTTTTGCATTTTAGTCTTAGTGAAACCTTTTTTCACTTGATCAGACTGGCGCTTCTTTATGGTGAACCACTACTGCGTTTAAAGTGTTATTATGTAGCATATCTCTTCGTTGCTTATTTAGGAGTTTTCTTGATGTTTCACTGATGTACACCATTAGACATATTGTACAATTGATTTTGTATATTCCTGTCTCTGTTCTGTTGTTGCTTTCTCGTTTGGTGCTTACTATATCTTTTATTGTTTTGCAGTGGTGTTCATGAAAGGTTAAGGTTGGGTAATAAGTTATTTTCGACGGTAGCTGTTACGGAGTTGGTAGGTTATGAGTCTGCTTTTGTTGAGGTTGTTGGAATTATTATTATTATTATTATTATTATTATTATTATTATTATTATTATTATTATTATTTCCTTTGATTTCCGTTGTATATACATTTCCTTCTAAGGTCAGAAATGGTTTCATAATATTTTCCATTGATCATTTTTGAGGAAAAAAGATCGCGCACATAGATAAAGCTCTTCGTAATGTGTGAGCTCAACTTGTGTGTACAATTTTTTGTATTTCTTTAAGGCCTGAACTACAATGAATCCCTCCAGTGGGCTCCAACTACAACCTGAATTATTGATGTCCTCATTTGCAACATTTTTTACATTTACATTTCAAGATCCTTGATTGGTATTTATAGTATGCCTGGATATAAACCAAATATAGATTGATAGATGAGATCATATTACTGATACAAACTTTTGTGGATTTAAAGAGTTATTTTTCAAACTAATGAGCTATTTTTATAATTAACAAAAAATGGGTGTGTTTGTTGTCCCGTTTTTCTTATTCCTAAGTACGATTTCCGACAAAATACACCTTAGTTACAACCGCTATGAGTTCCTGCTTATCGGTTACCTAAATGGAAAACGTTGTTTCTATCACGCTCCGTAATCAGGAATATCCTGATTGGGCTAATTCCTTTCCATGCCCAATTCTATGCTCTAGTTTGCTCGCCTTGGTCGTAGGACCGCTCTATACTTTCTTCAGTTGTTACTGATTCCATCATGGAGTAGATACGCTTAGCAATTCAGTGTTAATATCCTCATTAATTGTTAAATCCAATTACAATTCGAACGGAAAAATCAAAGAATAACTTTATGAGCATTTTTATTACACTATTTGAAATGACAGTACCTGATAGTCTATGTTACTTGATACAAATGGCGCATTGATCAGACAAATGGCAAGCTGTGGTAAAGATTAGGATGATATGTTATAAGTCCAAAACATCTTTCATCTTTATACATCATAGGAAACGCATTACAAAAAAGGAAAGAAATTTCGGAGATAACATTGATGGAAGTTTTCGAATGCAAGTAACATTAATAATATTTTTTTTTTTAATTTTATATGTATACTCTTGTACATAAGTAGGAGAGACTATTTGTAATATACATATTTAATCATATACACACAAACACACACACTCATAATAATATCATAAGTGTATTTAATTTCGTATATTAGTACACAAGCGTAGTATTTTGGTGTGCTCCCCTCCAACTCAAATATATATATATATATATATATATATATATATATATATATATATATATATATATATATTTCATTTCAATTAAAGGTGCACTTATAATCTATAAATTCATGAATCATTCATACAAAAAACAAATATAGAGGTTAACGATTTAAATGCTGAGAATACATCTTCGCAAAGAATATAAATAAGATACACCAACCCCAAACCTGTATATGAATGATATGATCCCTGTTTATAAATTCCAGTTGCATAAGGTCTTTTTAATTTATATATATATATATATATATATATATATATATATATATAGTTTATGAAAAACTAGGTAATCCGTATGGGTAAACCTAAGGAGGATAAAATCCACAGAGCTCAATGTAAATCCAGAGCAAATAATTTAAATAAAAACAGACCACTTTAAGGTTCCATGTAATAAATTATTTCACCACAGCCCTTTTAAAAGGACTGCGGATCATCAGACTTTACTTCCAAAGAAAAAATGAAAAGAAAATTTACGCATTTTTGACGGGCCGTATTAAACATATGTAAATTAACAAAGTGAGGAAGTGAGAGGGGAGAGAGAGAAGACATGAGTGAGTTAGCAGATATTGACACATTTAAACGGTTAACTTAACGGAAGTTATATATTGATATCGAAGGGGTAGAGAAGAAAAACCCATAGAGAGAAAAAGAGAGAAGGAAGTTAAGAGAGAAGATGTCACTAATTTTCTTTGTAAAAAAAAAATAAGAAAGGCTAGAAACAGACGCTGTTATTTTGTTTTACTTTGAAAGTGTTATTTTGGGGGTTCATAAAGATTATAATGTTTGATATAAATGTGAATGTCTCTAAACTGTTTACAAATAATTTAATTTGATGTTTGTTAGTGTGTTAAATTGTTTTTAAATTTTGGGGATTTTCTATGAAATAGTCGATTAGAAAAATATTCATAGAAAGTATATTAAAAGAATAAAATTTTATTTTAAAATATAAGTTTACTTCGAGTAATCTTTTTTTAATCTCTTTAAAAAAATTTATTATTGATTATTAAGTTGACATTACTATCCGTTTGAAATCTGTTCATGAATTTAACTCGTGACTGTTTCTAGTTAGGTAATCTCTTTTACTTAAATTTTAGTTAAGTTAATATGCGGTAATATTTGAAGGTAATATTAAAGATTTTGCTCTATCATATACTGTATACACACCCATGCAGATATCACATATACACACGTTCCTTTATATGTGCAATCACTCATACAGGTACCCATGTACCGATATACACAGGTAACTTCATGTATTAACACCTACCTAAATATCAAAAATTTTTCCAATATTTTATCATCAATAATGATTATTAAAGGGTAATATATTTCAATTTAAATTAAATTATGAATTTAAAAATTTTCTTCCATATTATAAAGAATTTTAAACTCACACTTCCAATTGGAGAATATTAAATGAGAAAATGATATAAAACACTAATAACAGGACTGTAAGTCCTTCTTTTATAATATTCTGTGTATCCATAAATATACACATACACACATATACATATATCCGTACACATACACACATACATATACATACATATCCATATATATACATATATTCACATATACACTATCCATACACACACACACACACACACACACTCACACACACATATATATATATATATATATCGATTATAGGTGCAGTTTAATTTATAATTACATGAATGATTCATACAAATCATTTAACCTCTATATTTGTTTTTTTGTATGAATGATTCATGTAATTATATATATACAGTGCTTTCTGCTTGATTATGCAAAGTTAATTTTTACCTAAAAATATCCAAGTTAAGCAATATATTCTGAAGAATAGGAGCTAAAGTGTTGTTGATACTATTTTATTATTTTGTCAATCATTTAAGTTGTCAAAATATACAAAACTTGCTTCTTTTTAATGATTTATGAACTTAAGCCCTAATTTAGTGTTCACTTTCATTATGCAAATGGAAAATAAAACAAGAAAAACACATTTTATACTAAATTTTATTAATTGAATTGTGGCGCATATGACAATACATCGCCTGTTCTAAGTCCTACATTACATAATACATATGTATAGCATGTTAAACAAAACAAAACAAGTCTGTTAATGCGGCTAGAAACAAACATGACATCCTCCATTCTTCAAAACCGTTATGAGGTGTCTGTCCACTGCTGACGTCAATGTTTCAATTTCAGAAGGTTTGATTGCTCGGCAAGCACTTACAATTGCTTTCCACAGGACTTCTAAGCTGGTGAATTGCTTGTTTTCAGCATTAATCTGCCTCTTGACTATAGACCACAAATTTTCTATTGGATTTAAATCAGGGCTGTTTGGAGGCCATACCATTAAACTTTGCCCTTTGAACCCATGGTCTGATAGCCAATTGGTGGTGCTTCTTGATCTATGCGCTGAAATATCAACGATCTTCTTTTCTGAATTGGTTGTTCATCAAGCCAGGGCAGAAAGGCATCTTCCAAAAGCCTACAATATGCATTTGAATTTAGCTTAAGCCCTTTGGCCACTTTCTGTGGGCCTATTAGTTCATTTCCGCGGATCCCAGCCCAAAACATCACTCCTCCGCCACCCTGTTGTCGACGAATGCGTACTCCTGCGGGTAGACCATTTAACACCCATCCAGATGACCACCCATCAGGCCTATCAAGGGTAACACGTCACTCGTCGGTGAAAATCACATTGCTAAAATTGATCTTCATGTAACTGTGTGCCCATTCAACTCTTTTCATCTTGTTTGCTTTGCTCAATGGGGGCCTCTTGATGGGACCCTTCACTTTGGCAAGGTCTTGGGGACCTCACAACGGGTAGTTTTACCAACTTTGGGCACTCCAGCGCTTTTAAATATTTTTTTACTAATTTCATGCGGTTTCTTCGAGACTTCATATTTAATTTTACGAAGATATCTGGCAGTTAACTTATGTAAATGCGATTGATTAGGTGTATTTCTGCATGATTTACTGCCTAAGACGAATGCTTTGATTGTACGGTGGTCTCTATGTAACTTTTTTGAAATTTCTAGCGTTGACAGACCACTTCCAAGTATGCGAGTAATTTCAGCATGATCGTTTTCAGTAAGACCCTTTTTCTTACCAATATTAAGGATTTATATGGTGATTAGTTAATCAGACCGAACACTTGAAACTGTGGCTTTTTACATACTTTGATAAAAAGAACCTTACTATACAACTTTTTCTTCATTGATCATATTCTCTTGTCTGAAAGTATAATTTAATCTGCAAGAAGCACAAAGTCTGAAAAAAACAGAATTCATTGACACGTTAGATGAAAACATTACTTTGCATAATCAAACAGAACGCACTGTATATATATATATATATATATATATATATATATATATATATATATATATATATATATATAAGTGTATTTATGTGAGTGGGTGCGCAAATGTTCTCCACTGCCCAAACTACTTCCCAAGATCTAACCGAATGACCAAATCATAGTAATTTTGTCGGTAGGATCCTTTCGGGCCGAGAATTTATCATAACCCTTTTATATATATATACATACATACATACATATACATATATATATATATATATATATATATATATATATATATATATATATATATATATATATAAAAGTGAACATAGAAGTCAACACTTAGAGGCGACAGTCTGTTTCATGCTATATGCAATCGTCATGGCCTGACGATTGCATATAGCATGAAGCAGACTGTCGCCTCTAAGTGTTGACTTCTATGTTCACTTTTATATTTACACACGCTCTATCTCTGATATTGAGCACTTTATTCCATAAATATAGCACACCTTAAGACTATATTTCTTTATATATATATATATATATATATATATATATATATATATATATATATATATATATATATATATTTGTTTTTTCCAATAGGTACAAACAACTGTGAAATAGTTTAATATCATTTTGATGATGTTCAGTCAAGACCAATGTCTGTCTTTTCTGCTGAAATCAGAGATATATACACCTAAGCAATCACTAGTTGATTTTGAATCTAAAATAATAAAGATTTTGTTAATATTTCATTGTTAATTAATATCATTATAAGGAAAAGGAAATAATTAAAATATCGATCACCCATAACAATTGATCCGTGACACATACAAACAGTAAACACTTTTTCTTTCTTGTTGGAGATCTGTGTGTCATTGGGTTTCACAGTTGACATATACCAACCTCCAGGATACACTGGCTAGACGTAAAACAATTGTCAACACAGTATTACAAATTATATATGTTAGTATAAACATTATGAAAAATATGAATATTTAGGCTTTTGTGTCTGCATCATTTTAAAGAGAAGCGGACAAGTTAGAAGCATTCAAACTTATAAGCCATGAATAATGATTTCATACTGACCCTGAACAAATGATTCTACCTTCCATCACATCTCAAGCGATCTAATGATCTTAACGTTTCAAGTTGTCAATTCTAACTTGATAGAATAATGGCAACTGTAAATTTCTTTTAGCTTTTGATGATGCAAACCTTTTATGAAGAGACGAGTATCTATGCAAGGCGTAATAACAATATATGGATGAACAGAAAGGCAACGAGAGCAGATGACAAATAATAGTTTTTAATTATAAATATCTAAGAGTATGTACAGTCTGGTTAATGATTTCTTGTTTAATTTAATTATCATATAACCGCCTTATTCTAAAACTACTACTACTAGAACTTGATGCTGGTGTCTACATGTGATTTCCTTGTCGCCTTGGCTGCATCATCCTTCAAACTTAATAAAGCATACACTCTAGACACCTATACATGACTCTGGACCACAAGTCCCACTTGTGAATAAAGATGCCCAATACGTCAACCACTGGGGAACTTGGCCGACTGGTTATGGTCAAGAAAACTGAGAAGCAAATCTCTGATACTGGACGGGATATTTATAGGAAACCATCTTAATTTACCAAGACAAAACATGCGCATGTTAAGAAGATCAGAAACCAGCAGAGCCATGGTTGCCACATCATTACATCACTTCCGCCACCTCTACATCTGAAAATGAAGAAAAAAATGCGGAAATAAAAGATGGTGGTAAAATAACAAAAAGAAAAGAACACTTTTAAAAAAGGTGAAAAAAAAAGAAAAAAAAAACAATATACGTGGGTAAGTGAACCGAAAGATAGACAAAAAAAAAAAAAAAAAAAAAGAGGAGAGGATAAAGAAAACGGGCAAATGGCAAATGAGATACAAATAGGGATACAAATATGAAAGATTTTTTATTAAGGGAATCATTTTTAGGGTTTCTTTCTAGAATATTGTCTTCTTTCTTTTCTTTTCACCATTTTTCATCAGTTCTCTCTCAATAAATCTAACGTTGTAAGAAGATTTGCTGCAGTCTCTAAACATCTCTTCCTCCTATTTGGTATCATAATAGCTGGGGACTATATATTGGAAGATCATCGGATACAGAGTTTCTAGCTTGCCTCGATTTACGTGTTGTTATACAAAAATAGGTATGGGAAGAGAAGACGTCAAAAAAGAATAGGAACGAGGAAAGAAAGAAGAAAAAGAATGTCGAATGAGAAGGTAAAAGAAGAAAAGAAAAGAAAGGGAGACAAAACTTAGTAGAAAAGGAGGCGGGTAAATAATACAACAGCTAAAACGGCGCGGAGGAGAGAATAGATGAAAGAGGGGAAAAGGAAACACATACATACATGCATGCACACACACACACACACACACACGCCAACAGTGCTCCCCTCAACACTTTTAGAACACGTGATCTTTTCCTAGTAATGTATCGTTTAGCCTTTCATAGATGAAAAAAAGAGGAACAAATTAAGTAAAAAAAAAATAGAATAGTGTAACTAGGTTTATTAATCTTTTCCGTTATGGGTTCGTAAATATCGTTTCCACTTATCACATCCGGGAAACAGAATTTTACATGATTTTAAACTATTATAAAGTATTATAATTCAATTTTTTTTTTAAATTAAAAAGTTCTTGTAAAAATTCATTATTCATCGGAAAAATTTTATTTTTTCAGACAATAATGTCTCTAATATTAGTTATTTACAAAAGCATTTAAAGGTTTTCTAATTAACTAATGTCTTAGTTTTATTGGATTCATTATTTTTCAATTCAGAGCAGATTTTCAGTTCGAATGGTGCAAATTTGAAAAAAATTAGGTGATTTAGATTCTCCAAGGAATTAACAAAATCAGGAAATAGAAAGTTTTTTGGTTTTGTTTTGTTTGTTTTTTTTTTTTTTTGCAAAATTTCATGATATTAATTAAGTTGCAGGTGACATGTAAAAAAAATATTTTTACCAAAATATTCTAAAAAAATAATTAAAAAATAATTTCTTTCATTTGTGAATATGTCCTAAAAATTTCATTAAAATCGGACAATTATTTGATTTTTATAAGAATTTGCAAATCAATGTTTTCAACGGAAAAAAGCGCAAAAAGCCAATATTATTATTATGCCACCCCGATGACGTAAAGAAAACAAGATTTTAACCAAAATTTCGAACATGTTAGAAAGGATTAAAAAATTCTTTCGTCTTTCATAATAATAATAACAAACATTTTGACGATAAAATATTATTTTTATTAAGTTTCTGGCCTTTTTCATTACTTATGCTGTTTTCCGCGAACTGAACCTGTTGACTGAAACCATCCCACCTTTCATAAAATCTAATACGACTTTGAAATATATTAATACAACATCCAACCACCCGTCAAGAGTAATTAAAAAAAATACCGTTAGGCGTACAATGCAGATTGTCAAAACATTCTTCAAATGAAGAAATATTCAATGAAAAAATGAAAATATATCTGCCTTAAGAGTAGTGGGGGCATAACGCCAGCCTGTGTTTCAAGGACCAAACAAACTCAAGAAGGAATATTATCTGGTTTAACCCACCCTTTAACATGCAAGTAAAAACAAACATAGGGAAAATATTTTTAGTTTTCTAAATAAGCATTTTTCCCGAAAGCGTCTGGAATGTAAAAGTTATTCACGCTCAATAAAATCAAATAGTGTTACAGTTACACTAGTAAATATGGGCAATAGACTATATTACTAGTGTAAGACTTCACTAGTAAATATAGGCAATAGACTATATTACTAGTGTAAGACTTCACTAGTAAATATAGGCAATAGACTATATTACTAGTGTAAGACTTCACTAGTAAATATAGGCAATAGACTATATTACTAGTGTAAGACTTCGCTAGTAAATATAGGCAATAGACTATATTACTAGTGTAAGACTTAACAAAAAAAAAATTAAAACCTTGAAGAGGACGTGCGAAGTGAAAACAAGTTCCTTTGTAATTGTAAGGTAAAAAATAATTGTCCATTAAATAAGGCATCTTGTACAGAAAAGGTCGTAGGTAGAAAGTGACAATGGCAGTGCAAAAATACATTGGCTGCACTGAGGGCCAGTTTTAAAAGAGTTGGTATTACCATACCTCATCATTGAGAATACCAGAACGCAATTTCAATACGAAGTTGACAAATTACTATTGGAACTTTAGGGAAAAAATTAACAGAAGCCCGGCCATTAAATGTAACATTTTACGGAATGTAAAGGCTAGCAAAGTGAATGGCAACTTGTCTAGGCTGTGTCAGGAGGGGGAGCTACCTATTGCAACACAGAAGGGCTGGTACTGGGATGTGTTCAATGGAAGCTCTGAGATCTTGGCTAATTGTAGACTCATTTTTTGGCTATACGAACCTGGATAAAGTTTTAAAAAACATTTTTCTCAGTCACTTTCATTTTTATTTTATGTTTCACCCCTAAATCTCCCTACATTACTTCCGGTGTCGAATGCAGGCATTTAAGTTCTTGCTTTGCTTCTCACTGATTCACTGAACAAACCACTTCACGAGAGCTTGGCGGTCGAAACCGCGGTAGTGTTAAGGTCAGCACTCTTATCTTTTTAAGGTATTAAATCGCTCTGCTAGTTTGGTTTTGCTACTTGAAACTGAACACCGTTTAACCTATAGTTTTAACAAATATTTCAGTATATATATATATATATATATATATATATATATATATATATATATATATATATATATATATATATATATATATATATATATATATATATATATATATATATATATATATATATATATATATATAAGCACTAGAATGCTCTGTCAGATTTTCATATTCAGGTTAATGTTTTCACAATAAAATTGCTACTAACTGATGCATATCGCTTTTTGCATTACAGTGGAGTAATGGATAGCAGCTCGGATTGAGGAATCAGAGAGCCGAGTTCGAATTCCAGTCGAATCCATTAAATTCACTTACGTGCCTTGGGAAAGGTATGATTTCTCTTCTCTCCCCCACCCGGCTAGAGGTAAATAACAGGATAGACCGGGTTCTGTAGCCTTGGATAGCAACTAGTCTACCACAGAAAAAAATGGCAACCTACTCCAGGAAAAATCTGCCTCGTCAGTCATATATCAAAAGATACATGATCGCCTAAGCATGTATCACGCATGGCACATAACTGAGTTCAACTTAAAATGTGTTTTATTAGAAACATTTAAAACATATTTGATCTTGTGTGATTTTTTCATGCAACCTGTTTGTCAAATACATATATATTACAATTTATTGAAACGGGAACAGAGGTAACCAGTTTTCATTGGTTGAAAACCAAAACGAATCAAGCCAATAAATTACTCAACCCAATTAATTCAGGACAACTTTTTTTCGCATTCTGCAAAGCACTTTCGCACCTGGTCAAAAAAAGTTTCAAAATTACCCAATTAATGAAGGGATCCACTGTCTCTTCATATAATAATCTAATAAGAAATTTTTGGTCCATCATTAAACATCCCCCAAAATATGGAAGGACCAGAAATATTAAAGTTTGAAGTGAAATCATCACTGGCCAAATTGAACAGTATCAAGGCAGCAGGACCAGACGAAATTGCAATTGTGATGCTGTGAGATTATATACATAATAAATGAATTATACGACAATGGTGATATACTGGAAGCCCTAGTAAAGCCATCTGCATAGCGCTATCTAAGAAACTAAATGTAAACGAATGTAAACTCCATCGGACACTCAGCCTAATGAGCCATATAACAAAACTTATCACCCGAATTCTGATGGATATAGTGTGCAGCAGAATCAGACTGGGAATAGGACAAGAACAGCGTTGGTTCATTTAAGAAACTGGAACAAGGAAAGCAATGATACTTATGCCCAGAATGATATCAGAAAGAGCAATACAAATGCAAAAAGAAGTATATCTATGTTTTATATATTATGCAAATGTATTTTTAAAAGTCCGTCAACAAACTTTTGGAAATTCTAAGTAGGGTTTATTTGGGTTTGGATATTAGAAAAAAACAGAAACTCATATTGGGAGATATCCGCGTGCATATGAATAGAATATGAATCCTCTAAATGCACAAAAATAGAGAGGGCACAAGACAAGGATGTGTCTTCTCACTAGACTTATTCAACCTTTACAATGAGGCGATCCTGTGAAAATTAAAAATCCTAACAGGATTCATTATTTTCAGATGTTAATCTCAAACACCTGAAGGAGGATAGTAGTTTATGTTTGAAAGCATGTACGTGAGACGCTTTTAATTGTTATTTCTTTTATATTTTAACATTTTATTTGTTCTAATTTTTACCGCTTGAAGAAAACTTGTGCTAAGCCCAGATCTTCCACAATCTTCCTATGTGCACCCCACGCAAAAAAAAAAGAGTTGAAAAGATTCAGAAGTAAAATTTTCATTTTTTCCTACCTGTTCTTTTGATTACATATTTTTTTTAATTTAATTAAAAATACGAAAAAAGAACAATTAGACAAATGACGAAAATAGAAAATATTTATAGCCTTTTTGTGACATAAAATACAAATAATACAGAGAAGCTGTATTTTGTTACTGTCTGAGGGTGTTTTATCCTGAACATGTGCGAGATGGGGGTGTCATCGATAGCAGCTCGTAATTAGAAATCGGAGATCCGAGTTCAAATTCCAGTCGGTTTTGTTACATCCACTTACGCGCAAATGGCCTTCCAAAAGATATGGATTCATCTGCTTTCCTCCCACCTATGGGTAAAATACTAGGAATTGTATCTGAAGAAATCATTTTAATTTCCAATATATTATTAATGCAGTATTCATTCGTAAAAAGGGAAAGAATTACTCAAACAATCCAAAATATATTTAGGTTTTACATATACTACAAAGGATCAAAAGGGTAATTGAACCTTGCTGGCTTGTAATGGTCTTTATGACCGAGTGGTCTAAAGCACGTCGTGTCAGAGTGATTTCTCTTACTTAGAGAGCCCATTATATTTATTAAGTATCTCGATTGGCCAAGCCTGTAGGCGTAATTCGTACTTTTAAACAAAAAATGTAAGAATAGGGTCATCTACTCAAATATAGTTATATGTATATAATCCTTTTGTACGTTTTCTTTTTTTTTTTTTTTAGAAATCTGGGAACGAATCATATATTCTAGTTGCCCTGTTAAATCTATCTTGTCTTTTCTGCACCTCACCAAGAATATTACAAAACATAAATCCATCTCAAAATAATTGTAACAAATCCAAAGATAGCAAGATCTCCGTTTCAAATTTGGCTCGTCGAATTAAAATCGTTTTTATCGTTCTACACACATACAATTCTCACTTTACATCAGCGCACCGATCAGAATAACAAAGCAATTATTGAAATTTCTTTATGCACGTATTTATAAAAAGAGATAAAATCTAATCGAATGGAATTATTTATTTAAAACCAGAAAATATCATCTCCATTAGGATGATGCAGACAGTATCGGTAACGAATGTGTCGGTAGGTGTATCAACTGTGATTATTTATAGAGTAGAACAGAAAGTATTGAAATTTGAAATAAACGTATGTAAATAGAAAATAGGGAATGAATATATTTCAAGATGGGATGAAAGCGTTTTTGGTGAAACAAATTGTGAAACTATGAAATCAAATTTTCATAGATTTCACCTTGCGGCAAAAACGTTGCTACATGAAATTGATACGATACTCAGGAAGCACCTATCAGTTGCAATTCTAAGAAATTCCTCATCCATTCAGTTTGTCGTATGTAAATTTTCAAATTTTTAATTCCATTTCCCTTCATGGTTCTTTACAGCTTCTCATTTATTGTATGCGAATTTCAATTTCTTAGGAAAGACAGTGGAGGACTTTGCAGTTGCTTTATTTCTTCTTTGAAATTGAGACTGCGTTCTTCTCGACTGTCTACCAGATAAGGCTTAACAGCCCAGTATATTATACTATAACTAGGAGGGGAAGAATTAATGCTTTCTCCAGGAACATTAGTATGAAGTCATCTCAACAGCCTCGACCGGAATTTTAACACGATTCGAATTCTGGGCCGATAGCCGTTTTCAGTTTTCAATAAATATATAAAATACATATAAGCATGAGTTCGCTTAATCAATATTTAGTTAACAAGAAAAAATCCTGAGCAAACTGTATATAATGATGGTGAAAATGAAATGAAATTAAACAATTTTTCAATGAATCAAGCACTCGATTTAGCTATCATTAATATCCATTATCTAAAAGACTAATTACCTTTCAGCTCATAAAATAGGCTGAGGATACTAGGAATAAATATCGAAACATATATACACGTGTGTTTTTGGTAACTGAATATCGATTAACCACAAGCAGAAAGTTGGAATTAATTTCAGCTTTTAATGTTTTTTAAACATTAAAAGCTGAAATGTCTGATATTGGACATGAAACGAATGTTAACCATTACTTTTATTCGACTTGGTCAGATAATGTGAATAAAGAAGCATAAATTGTTAAATTCTCGTAATTACTCCCTCCCATCTTCTTGTTTCCCTCATAGCTATAATCTCCAACTATTCAAATGTAATGTCAATCGACGTCTCCAGATGCCCTGATCTATCCCCTATCCTTCTCTCCATCCTTTCCTCTATCACTCCTGTAACTCCTTGCGTTCTAGTGGCTTCCCGCCTTGCTTGAAGTGAAACGCTTAAAAAAAACAATTCTTGGCCCCACCCCTGCTTATCCATGGGCGCAGAACTACTAATAACGAATGAAGAAAAGAAAAATTCCCGCCTAAACTGTAGGCCGATTCCTTTTGTCAATTCAGATGCTATAAAAAATTAGGTTTGTATGATAGATTTCATGAAACTGAAAAAATGAAGTCGTTTTTCGAATTGTCGGCTTCATTTTCTTGTTTCCTACTTTTATCGTTGAAGAAGAAAGGAAGAAAAAAGCTGACATTCAGCATCCGAAAACTGAATCGGTTTTTCTATGGATATTTTATATATTTTTGCAAATATTTTGCAACGATATTTTTTAAACTCCCAATTGTAGGCATTTACTAAAAACCCTTTGCAAAAAAAAACTTTCCTTATGGAAATATCTAAAACTCCTATTCTAATAAATTAGTTCAGACAAAACAACCTGCACAATATATTTTCGTCGCGTGGAAAGATAATGAAGAAGTCAATCTTCTCCTCGTGGCCTCTGATCAATAAGAAACTAAATTAAGTTTGACAAGACAAAAAAGCAATTGCCTTTATTTCAGACAACCAACCAAGAGAAGGCAGATAGACAAATGGTGTTCCCACTGAGTGGAATAGAGTAACGTTCACTAGGGTCTAAACGTGTAATACATGCATCTTCTTAAAAAATATCGATTTATAAATAAGGGTTCCTCTCTTTTGAAGCATTTTCTATATATCGTGTTTGTCATGTTTTTCTAGACAGAGAAAAAGTAGGTGGTATCGGCGGCTTCAGACCATATTTTATTCGTCCACCATGCATTCTTTTCAACACTCTCTGCTTCATAAGAAGTTTTTTCTACAAAGTCTCAACAGTTCTTGATCCGGCGAATGTGTTCATGTTGTACCAGTAGAAAGTAGAGACATGAAATGCTGTACACACTTCGATAATCGATGACAAGCTGAGTCAACTTACAAATCACAAATCTTTCTGATACATATACACCAAAAGCTACTTGAAAGCATAAACCTTTTGTCGCAATTACTAACCTTAGGTTTCTAATACAAGTGGTGGTTTTATTAATTGGGCGTTGCAATTATTTTCAATACGTAATAAATGTGTACTAGTAAAAACTGGAACCAACAAGATAACTTCTCTTTGTTGTTAGGGGCGAAAAATTAATAAAAGAAGTGATCTTAATAGGCTCGGCATATATCAGAAAAAAACTTCAAAAACTTCCTCCTCCTCTCTTCTATTAAGAGTCTGAGAGTAGGTTTTTAAATTAATGTTCCAAACTGAACTTATAACGACCCGTTTAAAAATAGAATTAAAAAAATCCCAGGATGCCGATATAAAATTCTGAGTTATTTCCAAATACCCTTACTGAGGAGCACCTTATACAAGATTAGCTTCCGAAGAATTGCTTTACAGCAAGTGTCTAATGTAGATTTTAATTTTTGCTTAAACAAGAGTTTTATAATAGTCAACTTACTAAGAGCTAACTCAGTACACATGATTCCCAAGATAAACGCAGATACGACGAGTGTACCCAACTGTCGTTTAATTCTGTTGTCGATATGTTTCCCTGACTTTGTGATCTCAAAGTTGATTGCGTTTAAGAAGTCACTGCCGCCATTTGGCAATTTGTCTCTTGAAATATAACGATAATATTCATTCAAATTCCTTTACTGATTTTCACGTTAAAGAAAGGCATGAAGAGGAAAACAGCTACAACTGACGTTCATCATATACACTCGACTATGATGACTGACTTCAACTGGATTTGATGCAGTTTGATAAAAACTAGCTCACACCTGACTGGTGGAGATTATTAGATTTCAAATTTGATATTCATCGTGTAGGAGGCATGGGAAACTTTGGCGATATATTTTTAAAATGTGTATTTCATAGATGGCATACATATATATATGTGTGTGTGTGTATGTGTGTGCGTATATGTTTTAAGGTATATCGAGCTATATTGAGATGTATATATATATATATATATATATATATATATATATATATATATATATATACATATATGCAAAATGTGTATGTATACAAATATATATATATATATATATATATATGCAATTTTTATATATGTTATTTATATATTATGCATGCGCGGTACTTATTGAAAAGCGCTCAATATCAATGACAGAGATAACATATTTAGTTGACAAACTCACATTAATCTAAATATATATACATACATACATACATACATATATATATATATATATATATATATATATATATATATATATATATATATGACGTCACACATTATGAAATAGACATGTCCGACAATTATTTTAAGACATTTTTTATGTTTATACGTTCTTTTTATAGACACAGATATTTAAGTAAATGATATGTTTATAATAAACATGATAGTAGATATCATATATATCTATTTTGATATATATGATATATATATATATATATTGATATATATATCATTTATATCTATATATATTTTGATATTCGATGTTAATATGTATATATATATATATATATATATATATATATATATATATATATATATATATATATATATTAACATCTACTATCAAAAATATTTATCCAATCTTAACAATATCAAAATAATTACAATCACATCCCAAATTTTTACTTCTGATGTTATCAGAACTAAAAATATCCACATCAATAATAATTCTGAAGCAGGCGTATATAAAATAAACTGTCACAACCGCTCCTCAACTTCAACTGGGGAAACTTAAAGAAATTTTAAAAGAAACGATATATGAACACAAAAAGTATCTTATACACAACAATTTATCAAATGCATTTATTATACATAGAAATAAATCTAACTACAACATTAATATAAAAAATCTCACACTAATTAAAGAGAAAGTAACTTAACTTGAAGGAAAATTCTTGAGAGTGCCGGTATCGAATCTTATCAAAATATAAATCTGTACCGCGGATTTTTTTCAAATATCTCCGTTCCTGAAAGAATTAATGCTTTGTCAAGACAACATACATGACTACATAAATGTTTAAAAAATCTGTTAAATTCATAACCATTTTTTATTTTAAAAAATACATACGCTTAAGAAAAGATAGAATCTACAATTAAATTTATTATAAAAACGTTGGAAATTGTTTACATTAAAAAGAAGCTGATGGTGTGAGGACGATTTTTTGCCTGTTTCCTTTCTTTATAATCTATACTGAAAGACT
>OZ010603.1:50565276-50587776 GCA_963932145.1 Acanthosepion lycidas | reverse complement strand
TCAACTATTCGCCAGTGTGACGTGCTGTAACGCCCGTCTAGAGCGACACATGCAGTGGCCTGTGTCTTTTAACACTTATGTCCGTCCATCCGATTTGATTAAGTCTTGCCAGTGTTTTGTTTGTGTCCATTTAATCGTAAAAGAGAACCCAGTACTTAATCTCCACAGGTGCCACTTAGAGAACAACAGTGAACAAACGTTGCGTTTTGGTGCGTCTTTTCTGGAAGACCAAATGTGACAAATCTACCTCCGTTTAGAAAGATTAATCATTTGATATATTTAGTTAGTTTATTTTTTATGAAGTCCATATTTCGCTATAAAAAATCTTACTTTGCAAAGCCATGTATAAAGACTCGTAAACACAGATTAAATAAGGATAAAAATAATAATAATTTCTCTATGGTCTTGAAGTTCTGTGAATTATAACCGTACCTCATGGACAGGGTGGGTGGCTTAAGCCCAATCGGGAGCTCTCCTAAAAAATTGGCGGTTGCCCAATTTTAATTTACCCCAAATTTCTTAAGAGTGAAATATCCAATCAAAATATTAAAAATTACGGCGTAATTGCTACTGGAATCAGTGGTGGAGTTATTTTGTCTGGCTGGTGTGCCATTGTCTATCAGGGTGGGCCGATTTGTCATCCTACTACTGCAAGAGTGATGAGGTGAAAATGGTTTTATGAGGTGAATAGAACTCTGATGGCGTGTTCTTATAGCAGGGAACGAACAATAGCAGAGGATATAGAAAATAATGCACAATGATCTGAAAGAAGAAAGATACGTTCAATGTAGCGTTTACATGAAAGGCTTTTAGGTCTAAAGTGTCAAATTATAAAAAAAAACATGGTTAACTACTACAGAATTGGAAGAAATCAAGAGAAAAGATTGATTTTGATGGAGAACAGAATTTATTTCTTGGATTTGATGAAAACAGAAAATGTCTGCAACATTGTCGACATCTAGGAGCGAGTCTCAGTTTTCCTCAAGGGAAGATATTCAAGCTGATTAAAGTTAAAATAGTTTGTAGTAGAAAGATGGCGAAATCCTTGAAGATATCAAGCAAAAGCTATTTGAAAAGTTGAAATAAATATTCATAGTTTGTAATAATGAACGGCTACAGGCATTCACTGAATTTCAGAAACATAGGCTACCAACTACAACTAGGCGAATTGATAATATCTTGGGGAAGGTAGCTGATATTATGCGTAAACCGAAAGAGCAGGACAAGTTGAAAGAAAAAAAATAAAACAGCTTCATGGTCAGTTTTTGGGGTTTTTTGTTTGTTTTGTTTTTTCAGCAGAGTATGATAGTCACTGAACTCCAGAGGTGACTTTGTATGAAAGATGATTATATAAATATTCACTTATATTTACAACATGGGGACCATGCCATCAATACAAATGAAATTAAAGCCAAGATAGAAAAATCAAAAGAAAGTAAATGCAGGATGTATGGGCAATCAGATGAAACAGTTAAACAAATATTCGGTAAAGTTAGCACAAAAAGAGTATAAGCGACGATATCATTGGATTAGTAAGTGAATCCACTGGAAAGTATGCCGTAAATTTGACTGCAATATGAAAGAGATAGTGTGAATATCTGTCAAGAGCAATAGAAGAAAAATGACAGCCATAAGGTATTATAGGAATTCTTTGTCACTAAAGTACAAAGACCCGACTTTTATTGTATTAGATAAGGAAAGTAGCAAGTATCAAATTATTGATTTTGCTGTGTCATTTGATAAAAAAGTGAATAGATTGAAAAATACCAGGATTTCGCTCGGTAGTTGAAGCTATACAACATGTCTGTTTAAGTAATCCCTGTACTATGGATTCATTTTGAACACCACCTAAAGAATGAGAAAAAAAACTCTTGGAGAAAATTGAGCACAAGATTGTAGACCTTCTGAAAATATCATCCTTTTTCTTTTATGCTGTATGGATAGTCGAAAACGTTCCTGAGATGTGAAGAATCTTGTTGAAGCCATATTTTAAGAACATAATTTCCGTTGACTACATAATTGCATGATACTAAAAGCGATAATAATAATAATAATAATAATAATAATAATAATAATAATAATAATAATAATAACAATAATAGTAACAACAGATGCCCCGATGCTACATTTATTTATTTTATTTTTAATACTAGTGTAATATGTGTGCACATTAATTATATGATATGCACTTCAAGATACCATCTCCTGTGGTGGATGATATTTTGTTTAATGTGTGCTGCTTATTTTGTATAATAGTAGCTTCTAGAGTTTTTCCTTGCACTGAGTGCTGTAGGGTATTTTGGTATTCTCCACGTTTGATTTTGGTTATTCGTAAAGTACTGTTCGATATATCTATATCTATCTCTCTCTCTCTCTCTCTCTCTCTCTCTCGATATATATATATATATATATATATATATATATATATGAGCACATTAAATACATCACATGCACTTCAAGATAGCGTCTTCTCTTGGAAATGACATTTTATTTAATGTGGACTATTTATTTTGTGTAATAATAATTTCTATGATTTGATTCTTTATCTGCATTGGGTGCTGTCGACTATTTTGGTGCTATCTACTAATATTTGACTCATGTCGGTAGTTGTATTTGTCACTAGTTGTATTCATGACGTGCTAGTAGTGTTGGGGTCGGCTACAGGTCAATCTGCGCAAGGGTGTGTTACATGTCTGGCCATTGAATTCTATTTTGTTAATTAATAGTATAGTATATTAGTATTAAAATAAATAAATCAAATAAATATTTAAATAAATCGCCTTCTTTTTGGTGCGTCCTTGTTCCCAATAACTGTTATAAATGACGTCACGCTAGCCTTCAAACGTCCAATGTGTGCACAGGTCTCATATGCTCACTTTAGGAAAGGGTTTATAACGGATATTTTTATATTTATGTGGGCATTCACTCGTAAAACTAAGACGGTAAGAATTTCTTCTAGTGTTTTTTTTTTATATAATGAAGTAATGCCTGTATTATTACTGAATTCTACAGGAACCTCAAAGAATGTGTGCGTCACAGAGAGCACATTTTCTTTATTAAAATTTCTGGAATGCGCAGCCTGATAGACGTATAATATATATATATATATATATATATATATATATATATATATATATATATATATATATATATATATGTAAAGTGCTGGTGTAAATTTTCTTGACTCAAATATCCAAGTATTTCTGTCATAGTTTAGCTTGTAATTAAAGCAGACGAAGAACTTTTTTAGTACCCAGATGTATAAACATATGTACGTATTCCTTGATGTAGATGTCGAGAACCAGATTTTACAAGGCATAAAAAAGTTAAGCAGGCAATTTTAAAGTTCATTTTATCGAATATAGATTCACAGCAATATGAGAAACTTATAATTAACTTGTTTAGTATGGCCCGGATCGAGGATCTGATTGATTCACTATCAAATCAGTCTAAGCGATTTTCTTTCTAGCTACCACACTACGGTCGGTGGTAACTTGAAATAGTTTGAACCCTTCGTTCGTTTTCAAGTAGGAATTTCTAGATCTCCTTGTCTCTTTATGATTTGGTGATTGACTTGACAGGAGAATTTCCGCAGTAGATTGTCCCAACTTTCTGCCAGCAGACTGACTGCCAACCAAAGCTATAGGAACTAGTCTGTAATGCTATTTACCTGGGGATAGAAGAGACAGATTCATACCTTTCCCAAGGGTTTTTACTCGTAACTAGAAATCAAACTCGGCTCTCCGATTCCTTGCTGCTATCTATCACACCACTGCGCATCCTTTTATTTGCTGAACTTTTAAATTGACACTAAATCTTAAAATCACTTAAAAGACATTGATTCTGGCTATTGTTTTTCTATCTACTGTGTCCTTTCCGCACATTCGCAATGATAGTTCTCTAGAACTTCCTATCCTTCCTAGTTCTAAACAATGACTGTAACCTTACTATTTTTCCCATTTTCTGGCATTGATATAAACAAGCTGGTTAGGTAGGTTACTTTATACTTTCTTCTGTCCCTTTTGCTTTCAGTTTGTCTTGTTAATTTCAAATTTCCCAGACCCTCTTTTCTCATTGTGTGTCCAAGAATTTCAACTGTTTTTCTTGATCCCTATGTATCACTTTATTTGTTTCCGTCTTCCTTAGAACATTTTATTGCTCAAATCTTCTGTCAACATTCGAATATCTTTGAAAAAAACGCATCAGAATTAATAATTATAAAATACATGCAACAATTTAAAATATTTCATCTGAAAATCTCTGAAATTTCCAGGCGCTTTATTGGATTTTTAATCTTTGAAAAGCTACTCGAAACAATGTCTGTTTCTCTTATCGTTGTCTAAATTTTAGTCACATACCGTATTTATTATTAAGGACTGGCATGAATGAAATGTGTGTATCACAATAAACTCATCCGTAGGTGGTATAATTGAAAAAAAAAAGCATTATCGGTTGGTACTTTTGTAGCATATTTAACAAAACAAATCTGTATTGTTTTATTTCCGTATCAGATAGGCGATAGTGACGGTAAACTCTTGATTCGTTTACCAGAATTCTGCCCTGCTGGTTGTAGTAAAATTGAAAAGAAAACCATAACGCAAATCGTGGGTCTGTGATTGATAGCAAACCAAACCTAATGGCAAGAGAAATATAGATCATACAAGATAAAAGTCTTTCTTATTTTTAATTGTCAGCTCCTATCTTCACCCCCACCCAATACATGGCACTTTAAAACAGGAAAATGAGACTGAATCTGAAAGCTAACCCGAATTTTTACTGAATGCTAACACGAATCTACCGTATAGCGAACATATATTTAAAGTAAGTTGCAATTTTAGGAAAGTCAAAGGGAGATGACAAAGAGGTTATAGCGAGAGTGGTTATTTGCTGCTCTAATTATATTTTTGAAATGAAATCAGTTAAATAATATTTCCGAATGTAGAAAGCATGTTACAAATTTTTCCCAACCTTGAATATTTAATAGTTTAATAGGATAGTTATAGGTACAGTTGTTGTTGTTTAAAGCTATGAATGATAAGAATGTTCTTTTTACTATTATTATAGAGTGAGACAACAACACGCTAACAAGGGTCACTTTGCAACAAATATACGAAGTCAAATATACGCATAACTATATTAAGTTTAGTAAGAGTATACCAAACACATGCATCACAGCAAAATGTGCACTATATGGTGACAGGTTTTGATAAAAGAAGCACATAAAATTGCAGGTGGGGTCCAGTTAGACATAAACTTCAGGTCGGTTAACACAGTCCACTCAGAGAGAGTGTCTGATTGAAAGGGTTCTCAGGTGTCTATGTATGACTCCCATTGCTTGCCTTCAAACTTAAATAAAGAACATTTCGATACTCGGCCATTATACTTCACAACTATTCCCGACTTTGAACCAAGATGAACAGTGTGTCAACACCTAGCGGAAGTGAATGAATATATAGGCGGCAGATAAATTCGCCTCTTGCTTCAAATGTGTGACCTTGTGCCTTACAAATCTAAAATTAGAAATTATTAATGATATACGAAATGTAATAGACCTGTCCAAAGGCAAGAAAAATGTATTGCATGCTGCTATCAATAATTTGCCAACACGTACGTAACTTTCTCCCTAATAATAAAAAAGACCGCATTTATCGACGTATTCTCCCTTGATCAGCTTTTGGTTGCGGATTCTTTTGCACAAGGCCAGATCGTAATTTGATGGATAGAAGCTGCTGCGACAGGATCCCAGGAGGATTTTTCCAGGGAAAAATAATTAGACTTGTGCCACTAAATTTATTTCTTGATTGAGAATCTGGCCAAGGACAAAGGAGTTATTGTTAGACCAGAGAGCGCGTTCCTCGTTCTTTGGCCGTTAATAGCACTCAGGTAAGTGACAGAAAATCAGCAGTATCCAGAGTGAGACTATGACAAAATAATTGCATATTAAAGTTTTAGCCTTCGCCTCTCCCTGTCCCCACTCCGTCTCTCTCTCTCTCTCTCTCTCTCTCTCTGACACAAATTTTTTATCTCTATTTCTTACATAATTTCTTTTTTCTCTCTTGATCACTATATATATATATATATATATATATATATATATATATATATATATATATATGTGTGTGTGTATGTATGTACGTACGTATGTATGTGTATAATTTAAAGAAAAAACACACCACTTTAAGGCTCCATTAGTTATAATTTATTTCACCAGAGAATTTTATTTTTCTCTGAATCTTCAGACTTTACTTTCAAAGGTGAAAAGAAAAAATGAATTTAAAATTTACACTTTTGAAGGGCAGTATTAAGCTTATATAAGGTGACATAGAGGGTGGCGTGGAATAGTGTGAGAGACATGGTCGCGTTTAGAGAGGGATTGGAGAGTTTTAAAATTTATTTTTATTTTTATTACAATACTTAATATTGAGGAAGAAGGGGTTAGGATCAGACATTGACCTATTTAATCGGTCAATTCAACGGAAATGATATGGGGAAAAGAAAAAAGAGAGAAAAAAGGGAAAAGAAAAAAAAAGGGAAAGTAAAGAGATAAGAGATATACATGGGGTTTTAAGGGGGAGGAGAGGGGTGCAATTTAGATAAACACAGATTTTAACATTTGGTAGTAATTTAAATGTTTAAACACTCCTCAAAGAAATTAGGCTTAATTCTTGTTAGAACTTAACTTATTTAACTTCTCCACAAATAAATTAGGGATTTAATATAAACCAAAATATTATATTAATAAATAAATATAAAAAATAAAAATTTACTAATGGAAATATTTTAATATTGCGAATGACTGTTAAGGTAAAATCTTTGTCAGTTACAGTATAACTATATATATATATATATATATATATATATATTGGATCACTTATATGATTTATATCATATTCAGCACCTTTACTCCAGAATTTCGGAGGATTCTTTTTGCAATTGTTTCGTCCACTCGTCAGGAGGCATCAGGAAATGTTGTCATTTTTCTTGTTTTCGTTATTTTCATATTATGTCAAAAAAATTAGGTTTTTTTTTATTGGGTTGATTTTTCTTCTTTGTGTATACGTGCGTCTTTGTGCGCGCGTGTGTGTGTATGCGTGTGTGTGTATGCGTGTGTGTGTATGCGTGTCTGTGTATGCGTGAGTGTGTGCGGATGTGTAGGATGTCGTGATTATTTCTTCATTTCATAATTATATCTTCTTTTCATATACTTACATGTATATATATGTGTGCGTGCGTGTGCGTGTGAGTGAGAGAGTGTGTGCATGTGAATGTGTGTAAATCTGTGGGGTGGTGGGTGTCTCTTCACCCGTGTGTATGTGCATTTAACCTGGTTGGAAAATCGCGTGAAATTGACAGTCTCCATGAAGTGTGTTGATTTTCAAGGAAAATTCAATTTCTTTCTTTTTTTTTTTTTCGTTTACATCGTTTTTTGTTTTTTCAAAATTTTCATTTTTTTTCTCTTTCATTTATCTTTGCTTAAGGCCACGTCATGTTGAAACACCAGTTAGCATACGATCACTTAATTTAAGCAACGTCGAACCTGGTCGAACCTAGATGGTTAACTGCTTGGGAATACCAGGTGCTGCAGGCCTAGATGTGCAAGTGGATAATGATTCAGGAATTGTTAATCAGAGAGCCGAGTTCGAATTCCAGTCGAGTTCGTTATATACACTTACACACATTTGCCCTCGGGGAAAAGGTATGAATCCATCTCTTCCACTCACAAGTATGATTTAGTAAGACTTGTATCAATAAATCATTGTTATCTCAAAAATATTTCTTAAAATCTAAAAATATTTTTTGGCTTTAAATAACCTGCAAAGCATTGATAAGCCATAGAAAACGAATAAACCAATCAATCATTTATAGTATTTATTTTTGATTATTTTTTATTCTTTCTTTTTTTTCTCTTTTCTATTTTTTCTCTTTTCTTTTTTAATTTTCTCTTTTTTTTCTTTGTATTTCTTCTTATCTTTACCCTTTTATTTGCCTTTTTTTTTCTTTATTCCACCATGTTCTTTTTTCTACTTCAGTATTTCCATACTTTAATATATTTGTAAAATCTCGAATGTCCTAAACTAACATCTTGGTTGTTTTCTTTTGTCTATCAATGGTATTTTCAAGTGACGACTGTTTCCTTAGGCCATGAAAAAGTTTCAAATTCTATTTTTTACCACGTATGTCTCCTCATTTAAATCTTCTCCATTTTGAACCAAATACAAGAACACTCGTTGTTGGTCCCTGTCAACTGATGATTGAATTTATGACCGTTCGACAATGCAAATAAAATTTCTCAAAAATCATGCCTTGTTTTCCTAAATCTTTTCTAAAATAAGATCATCAAGCACAACTAGATTAAAAAAAGAAGATCGCGTTACGCCAAAATTCCACATTAAGCAAGTATTGTGTAACTTGAAGATCAATATACAAACTCATTACTTCTACGCTGACTCGAATAGTTCTTAAAGTGGAATTTTGTTAATTATTTTATACAGTCATAAGTCCATTTATATTTGAATTCGGTCAGTTTAATCGTTTTATCAATACGAGATTGACATATATACCCAGCTTAATATGCGTACATCTATGTAAATATTTATGACGAATTTTCCAAAAGGTAAAACTACCGTATGTTTTGGGCATACATTGTTTTTACAATAACATTCACCCTGTACAAGGGCCAAGGGCCACTTGAGGTAGAGAGTTATATAAGGAAAATCTTTAGAAGGAAACAGAAACTCAGTCCAAAACAGGAAACAGGAGAAAACCTCTACTGCTGTTCAAAAGACCAGGAATGAATGTGAACTGGACGTTGGTGAACCTATCTACTCCTACTGAGAAAAAGAAAAATTAATTCAATGGTAAATAAAAGTTCAGAGTCTTAGATGGAAACGTTAGAAGTATATATATATATATATATATATATATATATATATATATATATATATATATATATATATATATATATATATATATATATATATAGTTTTAAGGTCGGGATAGAGCGTATGTAAATATAAAAGTGGAAACTGAAGTCAACACCTAAAGGCAACAGTCTGTTTTCTTTCTTTATTTATTTATTTACGGGATGTGTTATGAGCTTTTTTTGTGTTTAGAAACAAATATAGTAACTTTTAAAGTATTAGATTAAATTTTTGTTCAACCAAAATCTTCCAAATACGATTGTATTCTTCTTCTTTTTTTGTTTTGTTTTGTTTTTTTACAATTCTGTCTTCAAAATAAAGTAGTATCTCATACAAGTAGTATCTTATACAACTGTGTGTTTTATATTCTGAAAAATACGGTAATTAAACGATATTTTGTCTAGTCTTTTCGTAGTGTACACTAATAGTATTTACGGAGATGTCACTACCAACTGTTTAAAAGCTTGTTCATAAAAAGACCTGAAATTGATGAAGGTAGAAAAGCTCGTATTTCCGCTTAATCACAACGTACAATGACAGCATCTCTTTTCCAAATTGTCTTCATGTTTATTAGTAAATCGTCAAAGAATTATATACAGAGATCTAGTATGGTCTGTTTCGTCCCACACAAGTCCATTAAGAAGATCAGATTGCGCCAGATTTCTAAGTATGGAAATATCTGTTTTAAAAAGAAACATCCGGAATCAAAATTTTAACTCGGCTTTGAAATCTCTGTTCTTAGCTTAGTAGGAAAATGGGTCGTGAAAAATGTTATCATGTCAATGAAATTGGAATGTTATCATCAATAAGAAATATAACAACTCCGTTATCTACAAAGCAAGCCTTCGAATCTGTACATTAGGAAGAACGATAGTGAAAATTTACACTGCACTGTTTGATAAGGTCGGAAATCAACACTCTAGATTGATGTCAAATAAATTAAAATCCTCTTCCAACCAAACAGATTTGAACAGCGTCATGTTTCTTCGACATTAGTGTACCAGGAAAATAATTATGAAGACGTATATTAATGGGATTATCCAAAAGGAATTTCGACTAAAAGTAAAGTTTGAAGTCGCATCGCTGAATATTGGTTTATCTGCTGCCATGACGTGGGCACTTTACTTTTGAAGATTAACAATTTATTTTTGTGTATGAAACCATCGTGCTCAAGGTTAGAGAAATTGAAGAGACGGAGACAAAACTAAGCTTACAAATGAATTGGTGTGTTTTTAAGTGTGTACAAAAGGATAAAACAACAATATAAAAGTAAAAAAAGCAAGCAACGTGGAAAAGGTTTATCTTGTGACACGTTCCGTCCTTTAGAATTTCATCGGACTAAATATGTTATGTTGGTAGGACTACACATGTGCACATCAGATTATTTACACGGAGAGGAGAAATACGTCGAAGCACTTCCAAATTACACCTGTGCACGAACGTGGGATGCTGGGCATTTAATTTTTTTTTATTTTGTCTTTTAATATATCCGATTTCATTTAGATTATTTTTCTTTTTCTTTCTATCACTTTTGTTAGTAGATATTCCTCACTGGAATAATAGAAGTTTACCAGGAATTATGAAATGTAAGAACCAAGGCACAAATTTACTGTAGATTTACCTTTATATGCGCATTGAGTTATAACAAATAATGTAACCCAATTCAAGATAAGTAATAATATTATTGCAAGAAGAGTCTCTCATACTAAAAGCTTTTTTTTATGGTTACAGACCTTTTTTCTTTTTTTTATTTGTTTCGTTAATCTACTCAACTACGTTCGAAGGTTTGTGACGTTTTCGACTTTAAAAAAAAAATCCTGAACCTTTCTCTTTCCTTTTTCAGGTCCCGCTGAGAGAAAATATCTTGTGTTCTTATCTTTAAATTCCCATCTTTTCTTCAATGCTCGTAGGAAGAAAACGAAGTGATGTTATTGGTAAAAAAAAAAAGCAAGCGCAGCATCCGTTCGTCTCAAAATTACGACTGCTATTGTCTTTTCTACGGCTAAAAAAAACTCTGAATTACTTCTGCTAATCATTTGTGTTCTTATTGCTGATTGGTCATTCTTCTGTTGATTCAACACTCGAGTATTCAATCAACGGGTACCAAATATGCTTCAATCCCTCATAGAATTTCCTCTTGTCCCCTGTTTTAGAACCATTCGGGAGAACAGAGATGCATCAAATTTATTGACAACAATGACTGCAGCGGGATTATTTCATTGGAAAATCGATAGACGAGTAAAGTGAAGTAAATTCTGAATTTTAAGACACACATCACACACGCTTCGGAAATGGTGTCTGTTTGCCAGAATCATCTAAGTAAATACTTTGTTACCCCGGTATCAACACTTTCCTTAAAGATCAGGAACGGTTTACGGCATTCAGGGTTTCAATTGAAAATTCTGATGTCCTGATAACAATTCCTGTTTGAAATCAACATCAAAAACAAAAGGATATTGAAGAAGGTTTAAAGACGATTTAACATTAACATTCGCGACCACTAAAAGAGTACAGGAAATAAAAGTCTTTAAAGGGTTTCCATTGTTTCATGATATTAACAGTGCGTAAAGAAATCACGGCACAATAGCAACCTTCCTTGCATTGTTTTTTATTGGTTAGTTTTTTTTCTATTGTCTACACATTGGGTAAGAAAATGTTTCTTTGTTTCATTACGACATTTTGCCTAGTGGAGATTTGGAAATGTAAAAAGACATTAACCTTTGCTTTTTTTTTTTTTTTTTCAAGGTAGAACAACAATGTCACAGCCTCAGAGCATCTTATTCAGTGACCAATCAATAATTTAGAAGGAGTCATTGTCTATAGGCTTCATCTATCTCTCTTTCATTAAATACGACTGACAAAGAAGATTTAAGTAATTTTTTATTAAATCTTGCCAGCGTTCTTACGTTTTTTCCGTTTTGTAGAAGTAAGGGAGTACAAAAATTTTCCATCATTTTTATTGTAACAAACGCTTTCGGCCATTTTCAAAACCACTTGGGACAATAAAAATTATAGAATTTTTCTACTCCCACAAACGTGTTGAAAAATCAAAGGAAAACGGTTGAATCCATCATTTCAGCTGATGGAGATGTATATGTATCGCATATTTCAATCCAAATAATATAATTCTTCGTTTGGATTATACTAAATGATTTAATGTAAGGTTAAAAATGTTACTTTATTTAACAGCGCTGTTTCTTTTTTCAAAATAAGTTGATGTTTATTTAAAACGCTGCCGAGATTTATTGTTCTTTTCATGTTTTTCCAACATTTTCCTAGAATAATTCTATCTATTTCTAACTTTCTCCCATTTTTTTCTGTCTTTTTCACTTTGTTCATATTTGTCTGTCACAACACACACACACAGACACACATACACGCACACACATATGCGCGCGTGTTTGTGTGTATGTGTGTATGAAAGATAAAAAATATCAATTATAAAAATAAGATTTTATTTATTTATTTAACACCGCTATTTTTCGAAATTGGTTCTTGTTTATTTTAAACACTCCCGATACTTATTTATCTTTTAATGTTTTTCTAAAGTAATGCGTCAGTGTGTCGAGAATTCGAAATAATTTATTTGTTTTTGTTTAGTAAATTTTTCACGTTATTATATCGTAGAAATTGCAATTTCTCCACCATGAATAACTTGAAATTTCTCTCTCTTTATATTTATACCAAAAATATAAAGAGGAACAGCGAAAGGAGTTTAAATCTACGCTTTGAGAATTTAAGGGGTTTGGCAAAGAACCAAGTAAGTTTTTTATTAATGACTTATTTTTTATTTGGGACCAGTATTCACTAGTTTTACCTTTTCTTTATTCTCCGGTAGTTACATCGAAATGTAAGACGCAATATTTTGAAATGATGAAACTCAGAGAACGCAAACAAAAACGTCCTTTTACAATGGTTTATGAATGTGGAAAAAACTCAGACATTGGACAATTTATATTTAAGTATCTGTCGGAAACCAGGAAACTGATCCGAAATATAGAAAAATAAATACATCTTTAAGGAAGTAAGAATGAACTTTCGTTGGCTGTTAACCACACACACACACACACACACACACACACACACACATATATATATATATATATATATATATATATATAGCAAAAGCAGAATACTTTTTAAAAAATAGGCTTGTGCACTGTGTCGTGATTAACCAATCGAATGTGACCTACGCTAAATTCAAATTCACCGGAAAAAAGGTTTAATATAGCTCATGACACGAAGTTTTCTGTATATAAATCCTAGATAATTTCCTTATGGGCAGATGTAGGTTGTTACATTATTTCGTTATATGTATCGAAGTCTGACGTTCAAATTTCCTAAGAAAGAGGTGGGGAAGTAATTTGACATAATGCTAACCAGATATATGCTCGTTCAGCTTCTTACATAAAATTTTGTAATTAATAAATAAAAGGCCCCTTTAAGAGACTGCTATATAGCTTAACCGTTTGAAAAAAACAAAAAAACAAAAATGGATAAAATATATAAAACTACTTTGGCAAATTAACATGCAACCGTTAAATAAAGAGCATTGATGTCAGATGTTAATAATATAAACTAATTACCAATTAATCAATGTAAGTTGTTAATAATACTAACTAAACACACACACACACATATATATATATACATGTATGTGTGTGTCTGTGTGTGTGTAATTTCTTATGATTTAATCCGACATTTTACGCCTTCGATTGCAATAAACTTTGAAGTAATAAAAATGTCGGATAAAAATAAATTCATCAATTCTTTAGGACTTACTTTGTATACGCGTCGGAAACAAAACCGAGCAGATATAAATCTTTCGAGAAAAATAATCTGAGTGAAGAGGATGTGCTTTCGTTCAAAAGGGAAAATAGATCCTTAGTTACTATGACGTTCCTCGTGGCCGAGCGGCAAAGTACGCAGGATCAAACGTGAAAAGGATTTCCCTTACAAAGTGGACGTAGATATGGTTCCTACCGGAGAACACATTACTAAGATTTCTTAAATTCTCAAATTGATAGTTGTAATGCATAATATTTAATAAATAAAAATTATGTTTATTTTAAATACGAAGTATCCACTGTAATAACGTCTGAAGTTATATATATATATATATATATATATATATATATGATAAAAAAATAGTTTTAAGGTACGCTATATTTAACGGTATAGCTACTGAATATCAAAGATAGAGCTTATATAAATATTAAATAGAAATTATAAAAGTAGACACTGAGGTCAACACCAGACAGCCACATATTTTTAATT
The DNA here is from genome assembly GCA_963932145.1 of Acanthosepion lycidas. Classification (NCBI taxonomy): domain Eukaryota; kingdom Metazoa; phylum Mollusca; class Cephalopoda; order Sepiida; family Sepiidae; genus Acanthosepion; species Acanthosepion lycidas. The sequence continues at coordinate 50,573,578 of OZ010603.1, read as the reverse complement.
AAACAGACTGTCACCGCTTGGTGTTGACCTTACGTATATATATATATATATATATATATATATATATATATATATATATATATATATATATATATATATATATATATATATACATATTTATATATATATATATATATATAGAGAGAGAGAGAGAGAAAGAGAGAGAAAGAGCGAGTGACAGAGCTAGCTAGCTCCGTTTCTCATATTTATCTAACAAAAGAAATCAGCAATATACACAATTGTTGTTAATACCAAACTTGATTATTAGCTGGAAGATAATTAAACACTTTCATAATCAAGAATATATTTTCTAATATCCTTTAATGCATCCGTATTAATTAAGAAATAATTGTCTTACTTGAAGAAAGCAAACCTTTTATGTTTACCACTCAGTATCATGGCCAATTAAACTATATCTTGTCGAAGAATTCGGATATTAAGAACACTTTAATATTATTTGTAAGCATGGATGGAGTAAATGGAAGAGATTCTCAGTGTCTTTACTGAACGGCCCAGTGAAGGTTATATGTGTGCCGATTTTAGGAAATAAACATGGGAAGAACGTCAATACAAACGCCATCGAACAAATCTTCAGAAACGCTTCAGAAAGGCTAACATACAGATAGTCTGATCTGGGTTTGGTTCGAAATCCAAACGAAGCGTTGTGAATGTGACAATAAAGATGAGGACACTAGTCTGAACAATATATATAATGTAAATAGTTACCTTATCTCAGAAATGTAGACAGCATTTAATGATTTTCTCTCTTGACGTTGTTAAAATAGTTATTGATTTATTCCATCATGAGTCCAAACTAAAATTCTCAATTATGTCATGATGAGGGTTCATTTAAAAGTTCATTAGTGTTACGGGAAACAAAATTGTTTAACATATATATATATATATATATATATATATATATATATATATATATATATATATATATATATATATATATTATTATTATTATTATTATTATTATTATTATTATTATTAAGCAATTAATGGACCTTTTTTATCCGACATTACTTTTTTATTACGCATACACGTTATATTCATCAAATTCATAAATAACTTTATAATTTTATTTTTTTACATCTCAGCATATTTTCATATAAAAAAGCACACATTTCGTTTGCAATGTCTAAAAAATACCTGTAAAGATATTTCCATGAACAACCATCTTTAATCATTTACAAGGACATGTATTGACATGCTGTGGGTTTAATTTCTCAAAGAATTTGCTGTTTTTGTTTCTTATCATTATATTTGAACGTTAGGAATAATAAAATTAAAATATTAAAAATCAAATGCAATTATAAAAAGCAACGCTAAAAATGACTAAAATAGACATAGTGATATAATGGAATATGCATACACCTGAGTTCCCCCTCGCCGGGCTGGTGTCCGTCATAAATACAGAAGGACGTGTAGGTATGACAGAGTTTAAGCCTATGACGACGTCCATTGGACTACGCCATTGGCTATTTTATTGGTCTACACCAATTGCCTAAGCATATTACCTGCGACTACGACGAGTACCAGTCGATTACTGCTACCGTGTACTACTTGGTTACAGTAGCCAAAACCACTTAGCTACTTCAATCAAATATATCCCTTTCCGGGAAATATCAGATAGATAGATAGATAGATAGATAGATAGATAGATAGATAGATAGATATTTGAGTATCCAACTGAAAACTAGCTTGTCAATCAGAATGTTACGGATGTCATATTTAATTTGCTAGATTTAGCTTCATACAGGACAATAACATTTTCGAAAAAAGAAAGGGTTTTGCATCAGTTTCTAAAGTTAAGATGCTAGGTTCTGATTGATCAGCATTCAGAATTGTCTATGGCTTCCTATTCAAATTTTCATTCTCAGCTTGTTCGTTACGCTCACCTTGTTTCGGTTGTTGTTCTATCCAAATGTCTGTCGTACTCAAGAGCCATCTTAGAATTTGGGAACGAGCCTTTTATTCGATCCACGAGAATATATTATTCTCATTCCATCTTTAAGGAATGCCATCAATCATTTCACACTCTACATAAGTTGAGTGTATAATGAATATCGGGACGGAAAGTGGAATCATTCGGGTCGTACGGTCGGGTCGTATGTTGCGTTTAATTTCGCACAAATGCCCTTGAAAAAAGTATGAATCCATCTCTTTCCTCCTCAGCAATAAGCTAACAGGGTAGACTGCAATTTTTCGCCTTAGATAATAAAATGTCGAAGAAAAGAAAATTCTGAAATCACGCTACAATCTTTTCCCATAATGAATGACAATTTACATATAATCAAGAAAATGAAGCCTAAATCCTGAAATAATGGAGCAGTTAAAAAGTTTATATTTATATTTCTGTGGCCTGAATAAAAGTATATAACGCCATCGAAATATCCGACCAAATGTTTGAATACACAACTGTTAAGAAGCAAATATATTTCACCTGACAATTTTCCTATTAGGCCGTTGCAAAATGGTAAAATTTTGAGGGGCTTGAAACCTCAAACCTGTATTCAAATAGTTCATTGTTTGAGTGTTCTTTCTGTTCTGATCAGCGACTCCCAGATGATGTTCATTTTAAAGCCAGACCTACTGAGCAAGTTGTAAAAGTCTAACATGTGCACTGATTCTTTCAGCTTTCTTATCCTCCAGTCTGGGTATCTAATAACTTTATTTCATTCTACAAGGTGTCATTTCGATTTTCTCCTCCATATGTGGTAAACCAGAAATCAGAACAAGAGCACTCTTTTCTCGTGGTTTGAATAAAATGTTCAGTGCCAAATTCCAATACATTTGCCTAGTATGAATGATACCTGACGAAGCCGAAGCGTACATAATTCGAAACGTTATGCGTAGAACAACCATAATGATCGTGCTGAATCAAATAGCGAAGAGTGTAATAATTGCCCGTCTCTATTATTTTGACATGAATTATTCGAAAATTTGTTTTTCATATAGGTTCGAACACCGACTTTTGCCGCTCTGGAGGGATTGAAAAATCCTTTCAGCCACCAAATATGCTTATGCACCTAATTCAGAATTTCAATTAAGGTTTTTCTTTAAATCTCTCGTGCATATATTTGATGCATCAAGATGGAACAATGCTTGAGAAGGCTACTCTAGTTACACATTAGTAGTTAGTCTGCTCATCAAATGATGTCTCAATCAAAAAACAACATTGAATAACTCAACAATATTTTTCATGTTGTCAAATCAACCAATCAACCAAATACATGTGTAATTGCGCGTGAGCGAGATCGAGGTACGTGGATGAGTTTTAATTGTTATACACCTATGATTGAAATTACTTTCGAAAGACTAAATGAGCTTTTCTGACTATAAATTCCACCCAATATCATTTTTTGTTAATACCAACCCTGTATGTGGTTAGCAAATTTCTGCGATCAGCTAACGGTAAATCTCCTATTGTTCTTTCAGAGACAACATAATTATTTAAACATGAGTGATGCTTTATCCTTGTGCCAGTCTTGTTCTTTTGCTCGAAAGATCCAGTCTAATATCTGTGTCCTGGTCGAATGTGAAGTGTTTGCAGCCATTCCCTTCACACCCACCTTAACAAGCAAGATTCATCAAGTCTTTATTTGAGGCCAAAATTCATTGAGACAGGAACATTGTTGAGATTTGATAAAGAGGCTTCGCTACAGCTTCTCACATTCACTTCTCCGATGCGCGAGTGGAAATCGATAAATATGTTTTAACTCTGCACTTGGAAAAAGAAAAATATACTTCCGAATCGAATGTTTAGCTTCGCGTTTTCCTTTTATTTACACATTTTACATTTGATTTCTTCTTTTTAGTTTTATACTTTTTATCTCTCTTTACGGTTTCATTCATTTTATTTATTTTTCGAACAAAACCATTTTTCCTACAATTTTGTTTCGTGCCTTTTTAACTTTTGTTTAATTTCGATCTGTGATTCTTTCATGGCTTAAAATTTTCCTTCTTTCTTTTAATCGAGTTTGGTTTCTTCAAATAATTCTTCAATTCTTCGTATTCACTTTATTTCAGCATCTGATAAGCTTAGCTCACTTGAGCAAAATTAATAAGGTAGATTGTGTTACCTCAAATTTTCGTGACGGTAGGGATTGGCATCTTGAAAATCCCCGATGTTAATCCTTGATCTAACTGAATTCCATCATTAAATTCTGACTCCGAAAAAATACAGTTACCAATTAAGCGTTAGATTCATTTATATACAGGGAGTGATTAATAAGCGTAGCTTATATGTGACACTAGGCCAAAATTATTGAGCATCGAGTGAGGATATATATAGTGTGTACTTAAAATCTGGTTACATAGGAAATCTCATATATTTCTTTTACCTGAACAGTTACATGGTTTTGTCGAAAGACTTATTTTTCCAGGGTATGCTAACAATGAAATCACAGATTCAACACACTTGATTGGATGCATAAAGAGTGACGGCAATGTGGAGTTATTGCATCGAGTCCACGTGAATCTTGCAAAGTGCATCAACCTTTGCATCACAAATGATAGTCATCATATTGAAGATGTTATTTCTTAATATTCCAATTCAATAAAATATACTTGATTTTTTTTAAAATATGCATTTTTGACTCTGTGCCCAGCAAAATTGTCCAGATCCTGTAACAGTATAATTGTCCATCCCACAAAATGTTTAATATATAAGAAAACACTAAACTAATTGGGTTTCTTTTTTCCAGATTTTCAGATAAGACATTTTAGCCATCTTGACACCATCTTGACACCATTTGTTACAAGAATCACTGAAAAGCCATTTGAGTTATTCAACTAGAAAGAGAACCGGTTACAATCTTTTTGTGTCAGACACACAGTCTTCCCAAATCTGCAATAATAAGAGAAAAATATCATTCAGGGCTTCTGTAATGGTACTAACATTCATACTAATGGTACTAACATTCATACTCTGATTAGCATCGTCAAAGTCCATTCAAGAATCATCAAGAGAACAGTGAATAAGTTTAAAAGAACAGGGAAAAGTAGAGAGGAAAACTGGATCAGGGGGACACACCAAGAAGAGGGATCATAATTTCAACTTAGAGCTAAAGAGATTAATTAGAAAAGATCCAACCCTGTCCATAAGACGGTTGGCACGTGAGACAGTTTGAAGTGAAAAAAGACTTGAAATCCCACCTGAAAACTTGTGAGGAAAGTTGTTACTCCAGAACAGAAAGTTAGAGAATACGTTAGAAAATAATCCTACAATAAAACACACACACACACACACACACACACACACACACATATATATATATATATATATATATATATATATATATATATATATATATATATATATTGAACATAATTTCAATCCTTCATGAGCTTCCGATCCTTAGCTATGATTAATTAATGCTAAACATGTCATTTTCGTTTATGATCGATTTCATCTCGATTCTTCTGTTAAGCTTGGAGGGTAATTAAAGTTCTAAGTAGAGTCCAATTGTGTTACAAAAAACTCAGAGATCCAGTAAAATATATTTAATCATTTCTAAGATACAACGTTTCAAACTTAATCTAACATTGACAATTTTGCTTTTACACGATTTGGACAATTTTCTTGTTACAACCGTGATGCATACATACATACATACATTCATACATACATATATATATATATATATATATATATATATATATATATATATATATATATGTGTGTGTGTGTGTGTGTGTGTGTGTGTATTATATATATATATATATATATATGTATATATATACCCACACACACAGAAATACACACGCACACGCATACGCACACACACACACACACACACACATATATATATATATATATATATATATATACAGGTAAGATGAGAAAGAAAAGAGTATAATTCAACCGTTCGTAACGTTCAATTTAAAAGAAGGCTCAATACAAAGTAAAGCAATATTCTTTATTTTAGTATATTACATCGCAAAAATGTCAAAATCGCTACACAACTGCAATCGTGTTTCCATCCGTGTCAATGCATCTCATCAGGTGATTGTAAATTACTGGCGAGTAATTTATTCTGATTTTAAAACAAAGTACAGCCTCTTTTTATGAAAAAAAAAAAAGGGAAAAGACGGGATAGTTGTAAGGTTTCTGGGCTTTATTCAGACCAACCAATCGAATATGACATAGGTTAAATTTAAACTAAAAGAAGAAGTAAAAACTAAGATATTATTTTTTATAAATGTGTAAATTTTAAATCAGTGGCAGCAACAGACGTTAAACAGGAGCGGATGTAAATGGATACATATTATATATTAGACAATGTCATTTACTAAGAAACATGAAGCAATAATCTAACAAAATGCTAGACATGCTGTATGCTTTGTGAGTTTACTAAAAAAATATAAAGTTTCTTTAAGAAAAAAGTAAATAATTTAAACCTATAGACTTACTTAGTAAATTAATATACAACTTCTTTATATAAGGTGTTAATAACAATAACCATTCAATGCAAAATGTCAAATTACCAACCAAATACCAATACATCCGTACAAGATATTACTAACACTATGAGGTGATTAATAAATAATTATATTAACTCCAAATTAATTTTACCGGCAGAGAGATAAGCCATATATGGTGCCACACATTTCAAGTAAAATCTAAAGAGTTTGTATTTTGCTTTTAAATCTGAATAAATCGTTCACTCGCCAGTAATTTACAATCGCCTAATGAGATGCGTTCATATGCATCGAAACACGACTGCAATTGTGTAGCGATTTTCGCATACTTTTGATGTAACAGTAAAATTAATTATTAATTAATAAATTTTAAAAATAATTTTAATTAATAAATTAGAAAGGTAAAAAATGTATGTATATATCTCTATCTATAAAAGGCAGGATGTGTGTGTGTGTGTGTGTGTGTGTGTGTAACGAATGCACGGCCGCAATTTTTGACGGATTTCCACCAAAATTTACATGCACATGCTCCAAGTTTGCGGGAAGGCCAAAACCGACTTTGCATTTCCCAACTCCCATCAATAGTGGAAATAATTAATTTTTTCATGCTTCTACGGCAGTTTTCATGTAGTTTGCGGTCATTTTCTACTGACTAGAATGAGACCCAATAGCTGGCTGCCACGAATAGGCAGGAAGATTCTATTGGCCAGCGTGAGAGCCAACAGCTGACTGACACGAATATTAACTAGCATGCTAGCATGCAAAAAAATCTATAGCTGCATTCATCACAAGTGGGGAAAATTTAAATCTGCATGACACTTTACTCCAATTGGCTCATTCGCATGCTTAAACTCAACGTTGATTCTGATTCTGCAGAACTGGGTTGGGTGTGAAAAAAACATTCTTGTTTCATTCGGTTTTTCCGGTTACGAGTCCTTTTTTTTAAAGCTGATCGTTTTGTGTTCATTTTGTTTAGTTCTTTTTTTCGTAAGAGATTTAATGTTTAGTATAGAGCTTAGAAAAAATTCGCAGTGTGAGATAGGGAAGAAGTAAGGCATGTAGCAACATCAGCACGGCAAAGGCAAGGAAGGGCAAAAATATTTTAAGTCAAGTGATAGCGATTGCTATACGATTTTTGAATCAAACACGGGCAACGCCGGGCTATGCTGCTAGTATATATATATATATATATATATATATATATATATATATATATAGTGGACTCTCCCGTCATGTTCAACGTATGAGGGTCAAGAATCTCAGTTCCTAGGAACCGACAGTCCAGACACCAGCACACACACACACACACACACACACGCGCGCATATATATATATATATATATATATATATATATATATGTGTGTGTGTGTGCGTGTGTGTGTGGTGTGTGTGTATGTGTGTGTGTAATTTCTTATGACTTACACACACACACACACACGCACACACATACAAACACACGCATACACATATATATATATATGTGTGTGTGAGCGTATGTACACAATATATTTTCATGTGGGAAAGAATTTTCAACTGGAAATCGAAGCTTATTTATTTTTCAAAAATATTTATATCTACGACTTTTTGAATAAAGAACACAGAATATGTGCGGAAAAATTCTCGGTTCCCCAAAACTCTGATCTTTTGTCATTTGATAAAATTTGCAATGTAGCTGCGAGCCGGGGAATTTTCAGCTCCCCTTGTATATATCCATATATGCACGCATACATATGAATACGGATATATGTATATATGCATATACATATTTATTATTTATATGCCCTAATGTGCACAAAATCACGGAATAAGTGTCTTGTATCGTGTAGGAACTCTGTCGAAGTTTCCACAATTTGATGTAGCATGAATTCAGCA
>OZ010603.1:50545276-50560276 GCA_963932145.1 Acanthosepion lycidas | reverse complement strand
ATTGTATCATTTTAAATCTTGATATATTCTCCTGCACACAATGTAATTTTGATAATTTTTTCATCCATTGATTTTATAAAAATGATTTTTATTGCTTTGATTCTCAGCCGTTTTCAATGATTATCAATGATCTTCTTTGCTTAAATGGTTTTTCATTTTCATATACATCTCTTTAATTGATGGAACCAAAATTTTCGATTGGATTAATATCTCGAAAGACCGTGTGACATTCAATTAATTGGATGTTTTGAAAACTTTTTTTAAAGACAGCGTTGCTGTCCAGCTTATTAGTTCAAAACCTAGTGGTTGTGACCTGTATCACTCATAAAATTCGTGTCCAGTAGAAATTCACTTTTATGCATAATCCACTTTAAGGGAAATATATATATATATATATTTTATTTCCTACAACACTAGCTCAGAACATTTTTCCACATCTCCGGTGATGCCTTATAAGTTGTGCTTAGAATAATAATTTCCATGGTGGATCCAAAATCTAATCCTGCTATCAAACAGATCCTATGTAGCTCAATCTTCATCACTAAAATTTACTGTCGCGAATTCAGTTTTCCTTTACTGCTTCGCCATCTCACATGTGAACATTTACTTAAATGTTATAGTCGCTTGATTCCATATGTTTAGACAGTGATTTTAATATTCTTTATTTTTAGTATTCTGCATCTATAATTTTTCTCAGATTGCATTTCGTGACAATCTTAAAGCCATTTTTAGGTATTTTTATCTAGTCAATATTTAGAATTTCTTTCGTTGGTTTTTCTGTTCAACATTTTTCCTAATTTCCAATATCTGCGACAAGGAAAGTATTGTAAATTATAAATGCCTTCAAAATAAAACTGCTTTCTTTTATCGCCACCTTTCTACTTGCCATCAACATGGTTGTTGTTAACCTCCAGGAGAGCAACATTTTGCTCCTTCATAGACTCAAGTGCAGTGATTATACTGAATTAACTGCTCGAACGGCTGCTATGAAAATTGGTTCACTGAGTTGTGCCAGGCAATTTTATTTTTGCTTTCTGCAATTTTAACCCTGTTACCCCTACTTTCCCTTTTCTCTTTCCTTTTCAGTCTCTTTGTCTTACTTTATCTTCTCTCATTCTCTTAAATTATTTTTACATCGAATTTTATGTTCTATTATTTATAAATTATTTTTATATTGATTTTATGGCGAATTTAATATGTTTCTTTTTCATTCTCCGGAACTTTGAGTTCTTTTTTCTTGCATTTTTCTCATCACCTAGTTCAGCATATTCCTAATCGCTTGTCCAACTCTACTTCAGAGCGATAGAAAAGTCCTTCTTCTTCATATTTAATAAATGTATTACCTTGTTAATATCCCAAATACGGAGGGCCGTATTAAAGATCAGTTTTTGAAATCATGGCTCTTACCTGGGTTCAAAAACTTATATCTGTTACAGTGAAAAGTACATATTTATGTTAACCAATAGAAGTCTGATGCACGAAATTTTCACGCAGAAATTATAGGAACTACTCATGATGATGAAATTCACTACATTAATGCATGTTTTGTGAGGCAAACTCCATAAAAAAACGCTAATTTAGGTACCTCTAGTTGCCAATATCTTCTAAGCTTATTATGTCATCTGAAATGAGCTGGGATTACTAAGATTACAAATTCTGTTCTTTTCTGTTAGATGAAGATTAAAGAAAAAATGAATAGTGTTGAACTTGAGAAAAACGTAAAGTTGATTTTACCAAATCCATCTCAAGAGATTCAATCTACCCGGATGAATGGTGTTTCAACCATAATTTAAAGATCAATTCCCCCCTAAGATTTTGTTTTACCAAATCTCCTTGAGTCATTTTTTCTTTCTTTGATTCGCTCTTCAAACGCAGGGAATTATGTGAATTGGAACTCAGTAAGCATATAAACAATTTATCCTGCCACCCAGAATACTAGAGATCAATTAATCGTTGGTAATAGCTAAATTAATTTCAAAACCTTTGTTTTCTTCATGTGTCTATAAAAAGATATGGCTACAGAAAAGAAAACGGCATTTGTTGTTGCATTAAATTAAATGCTTAGAAATGGGATATTTTTATATAACGTTGTGCCAGCAAATTTACACATCAGCTGCTTCGGAACTATTACAACACTCATGATATCCTTCCCTTATGTGCAATGTCTCTTCAGGACGTAGGCGATCTTGGTTCTCCATAATATCCTATCCTCTACATTTCAAAGCAATGTGTGTTGCCTTATTATCACTTTCTGTTCCTGCCCTGATGTCCACTTGCACAAGTTCGTTAGGTAGATTATTTGCTGTTTTCTTAAATGTTTTGCGTTCAATACACCCTGTAAGTTTCGAATTTTTTCATTATGTGTCCTACAAATTTCAAATCTCTCTTCCTAACCTTCTAAAGAATTGAACGCAATACATTTAAGAAAACAGGGAACAAAAAGAACAAGAAAATGTCCTTATTATTCATATGCGCCATCTATGGTATTCTCACTATTCTTTCATAGAACCACATTTCTGTTGCCTCAAACCTTCACGTCATTCTGTGAGGAAATGGTCTGGTAATCAGTGTCATATAGAATGAATGATATTACATAAAGCTTCAGCGCCCTTTCTTTGTTTCTAACCAAATTTAATGTTTCTTATTACTTTTTTTTAGTTTTTGGTAGGCTTCTTTCATTATTCCACTGACACTTTCGGTATTCAGTATCACATTGTCTGTGTCTGTTTTAACACTTTCCAGACAGTTCAATTTTTGAACCGTCTCCAATTCGTCCTTTTTTGATGATGTCGTCGTATGTTTGATTATCAGTCTTTTCTTCTCGCTTTCCTTTATAACACTCATCACCATCTACAAATTATCTTCATCTCTTTTCAATTCTGTATCAGAGAGAGAAGAACGCAAAAGAAATACATTTATCACGAAAACGAATGAAACTGATCGACGCGCCGACGCAATTTGACAGACAAACGTGATCATCTCTTATACCTTCATCCATTTAAAAGGATTGGGATTTTTTAAAATTATATATATATATATATATATATATATATATATATATATATATATATATATATATATATATATATATATATATATATATATATATATATATATATATATATATATATATATATATATATATATATATATATATATATATATATATATATATATTCGCCGTAAAAGTCCTTCGAGGCTGAAAGATCTCAACGCAGGTCGCGTTATACATGAAGTGGATGTTGGTTCGAACTCGACCGAATTCTTTAATAAAAGCCAACCTGTCAAAAAACAATTACACTGTTTTTAACAAAATGTCTACTCCACACAAGTATCCACTAAATATAACGTTTATAATAATAAAAGAAAATATATATGTTCTGCGGTTGAAATTGTTAGCAATTTCTAATCCTTTCTACAATTTAAGCGTTTATTTCTACATGATCACAACATCTATCTACTCGGCTGGTATGAAAGCCGACCCATTGTTTACATTATCTAAATAGAGAAAGGCATTTTATATGGCTCTCGAAGTTTCAAATTAACAGTGACTTCGTGAGTTTGAATCTTTTAAATTGTTTGAGAGGCTGATATATAAAGATTTTTTTCAATACCTTCAAATCTTACAAAACGGACAACAATATATCTGCCTGTACCACCGTACTACGAAGAAACCCCTAATGGATCCTGATGTAGACGTGATAAAGACAAGTTGAAATTGTTTCGTATAAAGTCATCAACATTCGTCTTGTGTCTGAAGTGACAAAATATGTTAGACCGACCACTAAGCTATATCCGGCAGCAAGACCTCTGATCAAGAGATTGGAGGTTTTAAGGAGCATAGAACCACCTCTTAATTCCTACTATTCCTAGGTCCACTATGACGCGCGGTTGTAGCACCCATTAGGGTCCCAGCTATGTTCAAATAGTGAACACTAAAACAGAGACAAAACACTATGAAAGTATAAAAAATATTTTTATAGCAAAAATACCAACAATGCATTATTATATAAAAAATTACCAACAACATATTTTATCTTTTCTCGAAGGCATACAACTACGTCAAAAATATTATTGTTGAGACCATAAAATTGTGTTCAAAATATTTAGATTTCGGCATTAAAAAATCTATAGAGCTTGATATGCTGCTAAAACCAATCAGTCAACATGAAAGAGTCCTTTTATGACATTAATCTATATAATATCCTACTATTTCCTAAAAAAAAGCTAGCTGTATTTCAAAATATAACTTCAAAAAATTACAGCATAAAATATACATATCACCGCCTCTAGAAAAAGAATGTACATGTACAAAAGCTTGGCGTCATCTATCATATAGTCAATTGTGAAAGCACAATAACATATATCGTATTTTTATTACTTCAAAGCTCATAAAATTTAAATTTCGGCATTAAATAGGCCGTAAGCATTTGATATGCCGTTAAACAAACCAAACCATCCGACCACTAGTACTTGAATGGAATGAGTAACACACTACATTTCACCGGCGAATGCTGTGTTATCTTAGATGGATGAGTCGAATGGAACAAGGTCTGATTGATTACTGATGGAAACTACCTATATTGAGTGTTGCATCAACAAGATGGAGGTAGTGTAATGTTTCAGAACGGTACTTGATTTTTTTTTCAATGCACTCATAGAGCCATGTCTCAAGGAAGCTAAATTTCATGCACGATAATGAGAAAAGTAGTATCTAAAATAAAGCCTATTTCAATGAGAATCTTTTGATAAAGCGACCGGCTTGTCCGCCCAAACATATAATCCCAGTGAAAAATATTGTGACACATTCTGAAAGAGAAAGATTTAAAATACCGGACGGCATCTTACGAACAAAGATTAACTTTGGAATTATATACTCGTAGCTGTCAGTCTCTTTCCTGTGAATACAACAGCTTATGAAGCAAAATGAATGGCTTTTAAAAATAGATTCAGAACATGAAGCATATACTTCATATTAAGGTTGGCTTAATAAATATTCCGTCATGAGAAGGACAGTGTTTTCAATTTTTTGTAAAAACATTTATCTTTGTAATGGCTGGTATCTGAGTATGCCTGTCTGCTAGGCGGCCAGCCAACTCCTGTTGCAGACACCTGCTCAGGCACATTTAAGTTTGTTCAACACCTATAGAGCCCAACTGTGGTTTATACTGCAACTTTGCTGCGCGGGCCTTAGTTACAGTTTTTGGGAGAGAGTGTGTTATCTGGTGAGATCAACAGTCAAAAACAAGGCCAGTACGCTCAAATCGTGGCTCCCGATTTGTTGTTACGTCATACTAGCAGAACCATCGACGTCTCCCCAAAGAGTTCTGTCTACCCAATTTCACTCACAATGCTTGGGTGTACCCGTTATATGGTTTTTCAAGCACTTTCCAAAGGTACCGCATACTGGGATCGCCTCACCAGGCCGATAATAAGAAGACCTCTCCTAATTGGTGAGATTTGATCCACGGTTTTATTGTCGGAATACGAACATCCGAACCACTTGGCCACATTTTGTAATTATAATTATTAATGACAATGAAATTGCACTGGCCTGAAGGGTGCAATATGAAGCTTGGAAAATTAGTTAAACACCATAAAGCAGTTGCCACATCATAAGAGTGACATATAGTTAAATCGTATTGTGTGAAATATTCTGTACATTAATCGTCAGTTAATCACTTCATTAGTTTTCAAAAATGAGTAAAATTAGAAATGTCGAATAATGTGAGAGGCAGTGTTTAACTTTGCTTTCTTCTTCTAATCTATAAAAACAAAACAAATCAATCAAACTATATCTTAATATCTTCCTCTCCCAATATTTTTTTTTTATTTATATATATTTTTTGTCTTTTCACCTTTTTTCCAATTCTTAGCCTTCCTTTCTTTTCTTTCTTTCTAACCAGACATTCGCTGTTTTTCAGCTCTCCTTTCAATACTCTTTCTCCAATGCCAAAACCAGTTTACACAATCAAATTTGGTTCCTCGATATATTCAAAATGGTAAACAGAACTCTTTTGCAATACTTTTGCTAATGTACGAATTCTCCAGCAATAGAAGTATTCACACAGAAACCCGATCCAAAAGAGGAAATGTTTGGAATAATAAAACTGCCTTAAAATGCAAATCAAAGAAGAGAATATATTTTCATATAGCAGGTGGTTATGACTGATTGCAAGATTTTGTAGGCATTTGTTTTTCTACATTATTTACTAATTTTCATTTTTCAAGAAGGAGGATTAGAAAGTTTATGTTTTAAATGATACAGATTACTTAGTCTGTTCAAATTACGAGTTGCCACCTATAAGATTCATTGCTACGATATTCAGAGTAAAAAGACGTCTGCCATACTCAAGTCAGTTGAAAACGTGTGGTCAAGAAGGTGCAGTGTGTGTTGCTCTCCTGGAGTCTAGCATCAACCATGCTGATAGGGGGCAAAGAATGTTCTTATATGGTGGTTGAATAAAAGCAGTTTTGTTTCAGAGGTGTTAAAATACACAAACTATTTCCTACTGCAACCCAGGTTAACGCTGTCATCTTGTCAAGGAGATCATTGATGAAGATCACAAACAGCGTAAGACCCAGGAGAAAAGCCTGAGGGATACCTGCATTCGTGTGAAAGGATATGAAAGCCAGTTCATTCAAAACGACCTTCATTTTACGATTTGATAGGAACGATTGGATTAAACCAAACATTCAAACATTTGTTATGTGATACCATAGCCCTGGAGCTGGCGTAGAAGATAATTAACATTATCAATTGTCTTTGTCATGTTGAATTGATAATGTTAATTATATTTTATGAATATGTCCTGAAGATGGTTTATTAAACCGAAACGTCTGACGTTGACATTATATTAACATTAAAACAGCATAATTGCATAAAAGGATTTTTGTTTGTTTTTTCCGTATATTTTTCTTCATATATATATATATATATATATATATATATATGTGTGTGTGTGTGTGTGTGTGTGTGTGTGTGTCTGTGTGTGTCTGTGTCTGTTATTGAGTTCAATAGATTTATATTACTCGGTCGAGCGAATCAGTTTTCTAGGAAATCTAATATCGGAATATAACTCATTCAATATTTTATTTATCAGCGAATCTTGAACAATTCATATTGCATAATTCTGCACTCTGTGAGCGCGCGTTATCCACCAGTAGTCGACGTGTTCCTTTAGGTTTTAACGACCTGTGACTACAATTCAAAAGATTGAAACCATCCCCTACTTTTTTTAATTGGCTCAAAACGTATTTCTTTTATAATTTAATTAACAGAATGTTATTATACATGGTTAAAAACAAGTTTTTGGTATTTGTTGTAAATATTTTTCAATGTGTAAGTTTGATAAAGGATTCCATTCTTCTTTCAATGACTTTAAAAGTTCTTCTTTCAATGACTGTAAAAGTTTTTCTTCACTTTTTTCAGTCTTCTGTCAAGTTTATCCATGTTAATTCTGAGGTGATTTCATACTTTTGAACGGTAATACACACACACACACACATATATATATATATACATAAAGAATTAATAGATTTATTTGAAATTTGTGATTTTTATTCAAACTTTATTATAGTGGATATTCGTATTTAAAATAAAAATAAAAGGAAACGTAAAAATTAGGTGTCTATTTCAAATACGACTATCCTTCATAATAATGTCTGAATAAAATATATATAAATATACATATATATATATGTGTGTGTGTGTGTGTGTGTGTATAAAATTGCAAATATGTAATAAATCAGACAAAAGTAATTAAATAATGAACAAGTCGGAAAACATTTGTTAAACTGACATCTAATTATTTTAGATTCATATAATATTCATTCCCAAAAGATTTTGATGTAGTTAAATATAGAAAGATATATATTTTTCCCGACTTGTTCCCTGTTTAATCATCAACCCGCACAGACCCCCAGCAAACACACACACACACATATATATATATATATATATATATATATATATATATATAAATATGATAAAAAATGTGCTTTTAAGGTATGCTATATTTATTGATAAAAGTGCTCAATATCAGAGATAGAGCGTATTTAAATATAAAATTAGTCGCCAAGGTCTGTAGATTACGTTGAAACACACACACACACACACACACACACACACACACATATATATATATATATATATATATATATATATATATATATATATATAAAGAGAAAGAGAAAGCTTTGAACTTCATTTCGTTCATCTATATATATATATATTTTTTGCCTACTACAATTTTCCTTCTCATATTCTTTTTTTTTTCTTCCTCTTCCAATCCCTGCCCTTTTATGTAGGTTTCATAATCGGAAAGCATTTTTGATTCCATCTTTCAAGGGATAAGGATAAGATAGATACTACATTCTAGTTTTAGGTAGAAAAGCGTAAAGATCGTATAAACAAGCAGAATAATAGTACAAATTATGCTTCAGTTTTCTGTGTTGGCATTCAATCAACTCTATTAGCATTCACAGACACTTTTGTATGTGTGAGAATGTGCGTTTGAGAATATTAATTCACGTCTGTGTGTTTAACCAGTTAAGAACTGTGCATATTTTCAATGAATTATTTAGAAATGTTTTTCTTCTCCTTGAAGGTCTATAAGAACGGAAATGCCGTACATCGGGCTTAGAGAAATCAATGCCCCGCTGTCAATATTGTTTTTACGGCTTTGGCATCGTTCCCATTCAACTGCACCAGACTTCCGGTTCAACGTTTGTCTCGGTCAACAGTCTAACCGAGCTGATGAGTACTGCCAGAAGCGTGGATGATAATTTTGACCTCTGTCCAAGATGACCAGTCGAACTTTGCTATCGCCCAGCAGACTTCTTAATGTTTGTGTGAAATATTCGTAGGAAAATGAAGCTAATGCTTTTGAAAACAACCCCGCCATATCAACTCGTAGAAGCGCAAACACATGCATATATATTTGAGGACACGCGTATACACACATACAAATATACATATTATGTATATTTAGACAACAAGTATTGAATCATTCTTAAAAGCAACCGACAAGTTCTGTTTGTTTAATCTTTTAACACGTTGCTCCATTTTGTGCATCCAGATCAAATTCCTGTACAAACTCTCCAAGGTTCTTGATCTTTATTTTAGACTACATTCAACCATTATCAGTAGCATTAATGTTATCCCTGTCATAGAGAACTAGTTTTATTAACTCCAACCTGACATTTTTAGGAACGCTACGGTAAAAAGTAACTCGGATTGAGGGATCGGAGAGCCGAGTTGAATCCCAATCGAGTCCATCACATTCACTTATGTTGGGAAATGAATCCATCTCTTCTCTACCCACTCCCCCAGCTGTGTGTAACTAACAGGACAGATTGGGTTCTATAGCCTGAAACTTTTGCGCTTCGTTAGGCTGTCTTGTCCATGAACCACCACTGCTGCTCTCCCTACAGTATATGTGGTGTCCATACGACCGTAGGGGTTACGGGATTCGTGTTGTGTGTGCGACATTTACCCCATAGGCGTCATGGCTAAGTCGATCGTACATATATATTTAAAAAATGAGTTTGTTAGTGATCACAAAACATGACAACGCTGGACGAAGTTATTATTAAAAATTTAAACACTTATTAAAATACCGTCACCTGTGGTGAAATATGTTGTGTTTAATGACGGCTTTTTGTATGCATAATGATAGTGTCAGTTATTTTGAGCCACTCTTTACTATGAGTGTGATACAATATATTAGTATTATCTACAAATATATCAATTATGTTAATATTCATATTTTGTCTGTTTGGGAGCTGATGGTCGATAGGTGTAAGGGTAACTGGCGACTAACTCTGTTTAAACGTTTGATTGCATGAAATTACAGATGATGATTTGGTGGGATTACTAATTGGATAATAATTATTAAAATTCTCAGGAAAGTAGGTTAAATATTTGAGAAGAAAATTAAAAACGAAATTAACCTAAGATTAAGACGGTCGGGTGAAGAAATTATATCAATAAAAAAATTTGGAGAGGTGTGGTCTATATAAACGACAAACACAAGCCCACAGGCCAACGGAAAATTAACCCGACAAGGAAAGTTGCAATTGAAGATCGGGCCCAACCAGAACTATTCAGCTTGAGATATGCACATATCGCGTTGCATTCCTTAAGTAAGATAATTGAACCTTGTTTTGGTATAATGGTTTTAATTCCTATCGAAAAGCACCGTTTTCTTTATGGCAATCATCGACCCTGTGCCAGTGGGCATTAATTGTTTAAAAAACAATTATATCCTTTCAAACATGTGTACCCGATACGTATTACACTGCAATTTCCTTTATATATATATATATATATATATATATATATATATATATATATATATATATATAATTATTTATTTTAAAAAAATTTATAGCATAAATATGTTATAAAATCACTACAAAAATAGCCATTTTGTTTCAACACCCTCGGTGTCTTATCAAGTGATGACGTTGAATGTAAAATAAATGGTTTTAAAAGTTTCAAATTAAAATTAAAAACGAAGTTAACCTAAACTTTTAAAACCATTTATTTTACATTCAATGTCATCACTTTGATAAGACACCGAGGGTGTTGAAACAAAATGGCTATATATTATAAAATCTTTTAAAATAAATAATTATATCTGCTCTACTTTGTATTGAGCCCTCTTTTAAGAATAGTAATTGTTGGTTATTGGAATTCATTCCATATACACCAATCATATACTTGGGTATATATATATATATAATTTATGTTTAAACCTTATTTTTTGAAAGTGTACTCATATTTGAGTAGATGACCTGTTTCGAGTATATGTTCCGTTTTTTATTTATTTATTAAACAGTTTATTTATTTACATCTACCAGCCTGAATATTCGAGAAATCTGTTAGAAAAATATGTGTCCTTTGGCGGGATTCGAACCTGCGTTCCCTAGGGGAAACCATCATTAGATCTGACGTGCCTTACACCAACTCGGCCGCGTAGGATCTCATGATTGATATGTATTAATAAATATATATATTATTCCTCACTGGTTGTACAACTCGGAGTTTCATCCACAGATACTGGGTAGACACTCTACTACTACTCAGCGCCTGAAGACTACATATATATATATATATATATATATATATATATATATATATATATATATATATATATATATATATATATATATATATATATATATATATATATATATATATATATATATGTTTGTTTGTGTGTCTGTGCATGTGTGTATAAAAAGTAACATGGACAAATTACCTAATTACGATTACTCTCCATTGCTCAACAATGCATTTTTCCTATCCACTGTTTCACTGGTACACAATCAATGCCAGAAATAAACAATTCTTAAGTTTTACTTAATAATGGTTTCATCAATTAAATATACCTATCCTGATAGTTCATATAAGCCAAAAAGAAGACAGAAGTTGCTTACTTAAGTGAAAAGCTATTCTTCTTTTACTAATTATAGGAAGAAAGATAATATATGCTCAATTGGTGATTGTGACAATTTTTGACATACTATTTAAATGTTCTTTTATTCATGACTAAAGCTTTTTAATCGCTTATTGTGCTAAATTCATGGCATTATCCACACTTCTAGGCATCCACTGAGTATCTTAGAATGTATTAATCTCGGATTAGATTTATATTAATAAATAGACATCGTTGTAAAATATTTTAAAAACTAGAAGTTCGTGTACAGACTCTGATACTATATTTAAACTTGTTAATAATATTATTGGATTTTATTTCTGATTAAAATAAATGAAGCATTTCCTATTATTCGAAATTTTGAAGATAGCCGAAAGGAGTAAGTAATAGGAAACTGTCTTGTCTGAATCTTTTATAAGGTCACGTACGATCGTAAAATAAACGGTCTTTCAAATAGTCTAAGGGACGTTACGGTTTAGTTATCAATGAACAGCGAGGTGCTGGAGTATTCTTCTCAATTGGACCTACATTCAGCCCTAAGCTGCTTGGAGTAGACTTGGCTCTAAGGCTCTCAGGACCTTGACTATTTTATTGAAACGATACATGATTTGGACACTTACCGTAGAGCCTCTCGCTATATTCTTAGAAAAGAAACGAAAAAGAAGCATTTTCATCTCTCCTCTAATGGAAGGAAAATGGAAATATCCTCAGCGCAAAAAAGAAAAAAGAAAAAAACAGTAGAAGTCGTAGAAGAAAAATAGTTTTAGCAAAGGAGAAGATAAAAAAAACCGTTTATGTAAATAAAAAATAGAAACCAGGGAAAAAAAAAGAAATAGGAACGATTCCTCGTATCGCCATAGTTGGATGGGGGAGGGGAAAGTTTGGTTTGTTTTTCATTAGTTACTCAAGTATTTCTAGATGGTTTTAGAAGTAGCCACAGAACTGTAATTTAAAATGCGTACAGGGCTATCAAATGTTACCGAGTCATGTCAACCCTGACACAATTTAATAAATAATCAGTTGCTTTTTTCATAGTTATTCGGCATTAAATATTCTATGGAGGTTAATATGCTGATGAAGTAAAACTTACTTCTGCATAGCCGGTGGTAAAGAGACGTTGCTTATTTCCAACTGGTGCTAATGTTCACTTTTGTAACCAGAAGAAAGTCAGCCTTTCCGGAGTTGATTTTATGATCCTTTTTAACAAAGAACATTCGCTATATAAACTTTATTCCCTGGTTTCCTTTCCTTTCACACTTGAACTTGTGCTGTACGAATCTTTGTAAATAACAAGTCTTTTGTATATATCAAATTATATTCGTGTTTTAGATCATCCTACCAGACAGAAACAGACTTCACCTATTGACCCTGACGTCAATGTTCTTTTTCAAAACAGATTGCAAATTCCTGTTTCAGGAACGCCATCAGCAGCTTCGTACGTTTCTCCTTAATCTCGTTCACAATCTGAAATCTCCCCCCTTTAAATGAAAAAAGTGCCAAGGAGCCAAATCTGATTTATAAGAACGGTGTGTGTGTTTTTGTCAAGAATACAGTGCTGTTGTTGAAGAATTGGCTGTCAAGATATCCAAAATAGTTGTATCATTTGAGGTCTCATACGTAATGTACGAGGAACTGGTGAACATTTGTCGAGCCGAACAATATTCCAAAATCTGATATGATGCTTTCTTTTTTAATTTGTTTTGAGATAGAGAGAGAGAGAGAGAGAGAGAGAGAAAGAGAGAAAGACAGATGCACACACACACACGCACACACACACACACACAGATAGACAGACAGTCAGACAAACAGAAGATACAGACAGAAAGTGAGAGAGGTAGGAGAACGCGGAAGAAACCCTATCTGAAAATGAACATTGAATTTTTACTATGATATTTACTAGTTCAGTATCTGTCAATATGGACAAATTTCAAGCCTAAATTGTTTGTTCATTTAAAATACTACATTTATTAAAAAGATTCTTCGGTTTAAATTGAGAAGTCATAAAAATGACTTCAAAGTGTTGACTTATACTTTTCCCTATTATCCAGGTGTTGTTGATAGAGTGAATGGGAAATAAGCCCTCGTTACACAGATATCCATTTTAATTTTGTTCAAATTGTGTTTATGCATGATTGCATGTGTGCATATATAATTTAATTCAATCACCAACCTAAAATTGTTCCTATAAATGAAATAAACAAAAACTTTTAAAATAATTCTGTTTATTACCGAATAATATTCGAAAAGTTCAGTAAATTTTTGTAATTTTTGTAACCTGATACATTTAAGGTTTAAAAAGTAACTTATTTTTTCTTGTTTCCAACTTGATTTTATTTTATTACACGATGCTGGGTAGTGGTTATCCAGACTGAAAGGAAACGAAATGCCTTATTTCAATGTTTTATTTCAAACGTAATCAAATTGTGCGTAATGATGTGCGCGGGTGTATTTTTTTCTTTTTTAGTCATTTTACTCCAAATAAAGAAGTAAGGCACGAGGGGGTGAACTGATATTAAAGGATAAGAGAAAGAAAAACATTGTTAAAGAGAAAGAACAATAAAAGAAGAGGAGTCAAGAAGACAGATGATAACCACTGACATTGTATTTAAATTATTGAAAATCAAAATTGGCTGGAAAACAAGACGCTGTAAGAGAGTTCCACAGGCGAGGAAAGAAACTGTTCGCATAGAACTTGTGTGTACGAGCATATGTAAGGATATTTACTTCGTCTTCCCACTGAGACGTGATGCGATTGTGGGGAACCCGAGTGCGTACACCAGGTCAAGGACAAACATTCCCCGATCCCTCGCAGCCATCGGTTGTGCTGGCCTCGGTGGCGAGCACCGATCCCTCTCTCTAATGCAATGAGAGGGTACAGGCTCAAGGAGCTGTTCCCCTGAGATCAACCCCTCACAGTATTATTTTCCTCAGTTGCATTTCTGTCCTCCGACGAAACCAAAATTGAGTCGCACTCTACCCGAGGACAGAAAGATGATAAACCCCACCCGTTAAGTCTCAAGTATAAGTATTACAAACATACGTAAGTCAGCCATTCACAACGCATAAAAATATACATAAGCGCCATGTAAAGTCACAAGCAAACAGTTACGTACATAGAGGCAGCTCTTTTATAAAACACAGTGTTATTTTCGGCTTAAATTTCTTTCATGTGTCTACTTCTAGTATCATTATATTTGTGCAGCTTTTCGCATATGACACGGTTCTTTCGCAGTCATTATCAACAACCGATGTGGTGTCTGTGTGGTAGTTAGAATTCCTTGTCTGCATCCTGGTATTATTGGGGTAGCCGGACGTTTGAAATGGCCTAGCGTTCCCAATATTCTTTACGCATGACATCACCTTAGACCATTTCAAACGTCCAATTTCCTAAAGAATACCAGGATGCAGATAAATGAAGTCTAACTACAACACAGACACCATATCGGTTCTTGATAATGACCTTGAAAGTCAAAAATACTTGAAGAAAAATAACAAAATATAAATTTCGGGCATTTTATTCACCGCCTAGAATACAATACTCAACACCTTATCCGAA
>OZ010603.1:50442776-50540276 GCA_963932145.1 Acanthosepion lycidas | reverse complement strand
TTATTTAAACAAAAAATTGATTTCATTTGAAATCCTCTTTGTCAAATCAATACACAATAAAGATCCTAATATCTGATTAAATTCAGTTTCAATCATATAGCAATAAAACTGTGTAAAATGATTTATTTATTTCAAACTTATTCTATATATATATATATATATGTGTGTGTGCGTGTGTGTGGATGTATGTGTTAATATAAGGAGTAATATTTCTAATAATATATAGAAATATACACGGATACACTCACGCACACATATATACATATGTGTATGTATGTGTTATGATATGTATTATCACTGCTGATGACAAGTATTTACTTCTGTCTTAATGGTACGTCTGATCTGTTGGATAAGGTCAAAATAACCTACAATCTGTTAACTGAGCATTAAATAAACCATTTTTGTCTTCAATCAATATGGCTGATGCTAACATCCGGTAGAATAACACATTCCGCCTGCTCGGGTTAACTTTTCCCTCTGTTATGAAGTGGAAAGATTTTACTGATTCAATTGTTAGGTCTGCTGCTAGGATAGTTGCTTTATAGTATCATGCTTGACATTTTTTTTCTTTCGCCAGAATCTATTTTCTACATTTATAAATCTCCATTCTTCCATGCGTTGAATATTGCTGCCACATCTGGTCTGCTGCTTCTACTATGTATTTAGAGATTCTTGAAAAATTCCAAAGAGGCATTTTCAATGTTATCGGTCCTGACCTGGCATCTCGGCTTCAGTCACTTTCCCACCGCCGTAACGTAGCTTCCCTGTGCTTTTTTCTATAAATATTTTCAGGGTAATTGTTCTGATGAACTTTCCTCTCTAATACTTCGACTTTACGAATTTAAGCGCAGAACTAGATTGACAGCTACATCTCATAGAGATGCCGTGTGACTTAATTCTCTTTATGTCTATCTGTAATGGTTTTCTTCATGTTTCTTTCGTTTTTCTACGTAAGTATTTGTCATCAGAATTTTCCCCAATAAATATTAGGATTGGATACGAGTATATGGAACCGGTAAAACAAATTTAAAAAAAACAAACATAGGAAGACATAGATAGATAGATAGATAATGAACAGACATAGGATAGATAGATAGATAGATAGATAGATAGATAGATAGATAGATAGATAGATAGATAGATAGATAGATAGATAGATAATGAACAGACATAGGATAGATAGATAGATAGATAGATAGATAGATAGATAGATAGATAGATAATGAACAGACATAGGATAGATAGATAGATAGATAGATAGATAGATAGATAGATAGATAGATAGATAGATAGATAGATAGATTAATGGATGGATGGATGGATACATATAAAGAATTAACTGGGATACACAGAAAGAAACCTATATATATTAGGTTGGTGCAAAAATAATGTCGTTTTTGACGTTCAACTTCAAAAGAAAAACGAGATTATTTTTGCACCAACCTAATAGAAAGATAGATATAAACGTCTGCGTAAACAATTGGAGTGCGAGTGGGTGAGGGCGTTTTATTTTCCATTCATTTTTTTCTCCTGAATCCTTCTGGAAACTTTGTTTATACAAAACCAATTTCTTTCAATATTCTACATTTTAGTCTTTATTTAAATCAAGCATTCAGAATTTCTTGGATCGGATTCTCTTCAAATAAGTTTACTCTTGGAAAAAAAAGCGTTTTCAAAATAAACTATTTGTTTGCCTTTGCTTATATCGTGTGCAGCTGGTTATTCTTTTTTAATCTCAATTGGGTTGGATTTCATTTCACTGCATAAAACCTTCAAGGAATTGAACATGCAAAAGGAAAATATGATTTTCTAGTGAACATCAACGCAAATATTTGCACCTTTTTCGTTTTTTCTTTTCTTCCTCAACAATCACTTAAATTTCTTTCATCCCCCTCTTCTTTCATGCATTTTTTTTTTTTCTCTTTCCTTTCTCGTCTTTTTCTTTCCGATGTTTCCTTCTTCATTTTTATCTTTTATTTTACTTCTCACTATTTTTCTTAGGTTCATTTTACTTTTTCGCTCTTTTATTCTTTCACTCATTTTCTTTCTTTCTGCTTTTTCTATCTTTTTCATTTCTTTTTTCTTTCTTTTTTCTTTCCATATCACCTGATTTCAACTCTTTTTCCTCTCGTTTCTACTTGTCCTTCCCTTGCTATATCTATTTTCTCATTGTTCTTTTTCTCTTTTAGTTTTTCACATTATTTTTCTTATCTTTGTTTCGCCATTCCGTTTTTCCTTCTTCCTTAATGTTCAATTGTTATTCTTCCTTTCCGTCTTTCTTTTTGTCTTACCTTTTCTTTTTTCTTTTTTTTCTCTTCATTTTTTTATTCTAATTATTTTTCTCTTTATTTTCCTTCTTGGATTTCTTTTGCACCCTTTTTTCTTCATTTAAACCATATCTTCTTCCTGTTCTTTCTTATCTTTTTCAACACTCTCTTTCATTATCTATCTTCCTTCTTTTTATTCCCCTTTAAAAATCTCGATTTTCCATTTGTCCTTTTTTTCAAAATGTTTCATTTTTCATTCTTCATTCACTTACCTTGATACAGTCTTTTCTTTTTTGCTCTCTTCCAGAAAGTGACGTCATTATCACAACATTTCAGAAGAAATTGCGATCCATTCATAAAAAAGAAAAGAAAACTTTTCCCCAAAATTCTGAAGAAATTTTCACTCAGGGATTTTCCATTCCTTCAATTTCATGTGCTTAGGTTTAGTAATTATTTCCACGAGTAATAGTTTTATTGTATTTACGCTTGACTTACAAATGTATACTCTTGTCTTTTATTTATTCTTGTGTGTGTGTGAGAGAGAGAGGGAGGGAGAGATAGAATTCAATTGCCAGCTTACCTTAATTTGTGAAGTGAAAAGTTGAGGGGAGAATATATATAATCCACACGACTGGAAATTTCTCTTTGAACTGCAACAAAGCTCTTTCACCTCCTCCTCTTATCAAGTAGTTGTCTGTTGCAAAAGACATAAAGATGAAAGCAAAAAGTGAAATGCAACGGATGAGAAAAGTTGGTCTTTTGTCATTTTGAAACTTGAATGCAAATCCCAACATGGGAATAAACGGTGCTTTGTTTGTTCCGCGAGAACATGGAATCAGATTCAGGAAAAGTTTTCCCAAGAAAATGTAATTCTAGGATCACATGATCAGGGCGTGTGAAACAGAAGAAATAAAAATAAATGAAATAAGTAGATAGATATAGAGTGGGGAATAAACATATATATATATATATATATATATATATATATATATATATATATATATATATAAACAGATTATTATTGCCACACCAGGATAAATTATATTATTTATCATATTATTTATTATAGGAAAAATTATTCCTATACCGGGACTGCTCTCTGTCTTGCACAGGGCATGGACCAGACTCCATCTGGACATTTTGGAGCCTGTTGTTATTAATATACAAAGTCCTGCCCTGTGTAGGCAGAGAGAATTAAAACACAATTTGGCCTGGTCCGGGGAGCCCGTTGCCAATTCATCGCCTAACTAGGAAACGATTTTTTTGTTCCCTTTCGTAGTTTTGGTATATTTTAACACCAGTTGTTGAAAATAATTTTTCTTTTCAACCAGTTACTTTTACCTGCCGATGATATTACTTCTTCTGAAGATGTGTCACCCGAAATGTACCTAAAATCTTAATCGATGTGAGACTTTGTATCCTTTTTCATGAGTAAAATATGACAGCTTTCCGAAAGAGCATATATATATATATATATATATATATATATATATATATATATGGAACTTGTTCGGACTGTTATCACGTTACTTAACACGCCATCATTCTGAAGCTGTAACTAAAATCCGCTCAGCGTAGTTACAGTATAGACAACATGTGGCAAAGGCAGTGTTAAACAAATACAAATGTGCCTGAGTAGGTGTCTGCAACAGGGATTCGCTAGCCGTACTTTTTCATATGTACCTATCGCATTCAAAATCTTTGAATGAGTCGATTCTTCTGTGGCAAAATCGATTTGCCTTTCAGTTGAGAATGTTTCTATTCCATATGAACTTTTGTTAATGTATTTAATTCATCTCTTTTATTTCTCTTTAGCAGATTATCTTAATATACGTTTCGTCACTTTCATGTCACAGGGTTAGCAGAGAAAAAAAAGTAGATGATTGAATCCCTAGCCAATGTAAAACTTCAATACTTTAAACATGACAAGACAAAAAAAAAATATTTCTAGACCATTTCGCTTTGGCATTGCTATTATCTAATTTCCGTTTCTTGCTTAATTGTTCTCTGTATATTATTTTGCATGAATTACTTCCTAATTATAGTTAGCATTATTACAACCACAACTAATTTAATGACTATTATTAATTCTTATTTCTTTAACAACAACTAATCTGGTAATATTGATGACATCTTTTTCTTCCGTCTTTCGCTTGTTAGTGTCAGGTGACAATAAGTCGCCTTAAATTTCTTGCATTTTATTCAATAAATTTTTAATTCAATATTGCTGTGATTGAAACTGTTTGGAATATAATTTGAATCTATCTTTCCTTCACATTTTTCAGTGTGGTAAAGTCCCTTTCTGTACTTTGATTTATTCATTGTCCTATCTCGGACTAACATTTTCCACAGATATAAAGTAGAAAGATTATATTTTGAGACAATTGCTAGGTCTGCTGCTGCTGCTGCTGCTGCTAGGAAAGTTGGTTCACTGTGCCGTGGTAGGCATTTTTTCTCTCACCAGAATTTATCTTACATATTTTGATAAGTCTACCATTCATTCTTGCTTTGAATATTGCTGACACGTCTCGTCTATTTGCTCCTGCTATTCATTTAGAGATTCCTGATAAATTTTTTTTTTAAATCTGCAATGTTATTAGTTCTGACCTGGCATCTCCACTTCAGTCACTTTCCCTCCGCCATAACGTAGGCTCCCTGTGCTTTTTCTATAAATATTCTCATGATAATTGTTCTAATGAACTTTTCTCTATGGTACCGAGACTTTAGGAATCAGAGAGCATAGTTTGAATTCCAGTCAAGTTCGTCAGATTACACGCAAATACTCTTAGAAAAGTATGCACCGATCTCCTTAAATTGTAAGATTTGTATATAGAAAAAGTATTATTTAAAAATAAACTAATTTAATATTCACTCACAAAGAAAGACTAATTCTTACAATGAAAAATATGTTTCGGTTATTAAAAAAACCTACATGGGTTGGTAAGACGTACATAATAAATAAATTAATCAACCATCAATCACACACACACGCAAATACATTCTCTACTTGTCATACACGTATACACTCTCTTTCTCTCACACATTCTTTTTCTTATACACACGTCTAGAAACACACACACACACACTCTCTCTCTCTCTTATAAACAATCTCATTCAACCACTCTCACACAAACACAAACAAGCGCTCTTCCTCTACTCTCACAAACACTCTCTTTCTCTCCTTCTTTTCTACACACACACATCTGCAGGATAGCACACCCTTTATTATGTCAATGTTAATCATTCTGTTTCTGCCCGTTTTGCTTTCAGGATTCGACAATATGTCATGGGCGATCGAACAAACTCCATGACGTTTTTATAGCAATAAATTGTAAAAATGACACCATGAATATCCCACGGGTATTTCAAACGATTATTGTTAACATTCCACTACCAGACACAATTACGGTACTTGGTGAGAATAGTGCAGTCTTTCTAATAAGAGATTATTAGAAAAAACATACGTCTCATAAATAATGCTGGTAAACAACAGAGATTCTTGGGGTGAAATTATTTCCCAGGGAATTCCTAAATGACAAATTAAGCCTTTTTATTGCATTAGGGAATACAAAAACAGCATGTCATAGCCTACGGCACATTGGTTCCATCATCCATGGCCGGAAATTTGAGATAAAAGAAAAATATCGTTTCGTACTTTACTCAACCAAGGAATATATTTTATAGCGCTTCATTACTACAATTGATTTTTTTTTTTTATTAGTACATAAAATATTTTCAACTGTTATTCATTTTCTAGTATTTTCTTTCATTTTAATGAATATTTTCGAAACTTCTTTTCTCGAATCGGAAAGAATAAAAAAAAGGTTTCCGTTGAATAAAAAAGGTTTCTGTTGAAACTCGAACGTTGTTTTGAGAAAGCCTTTAATGATCTGAGCTAACGTTGTAAATCTTCTCCTCACTCTGTCTCGAGTTATCTTGGCGGTAAACGATTTGCAATCTTGTATTCCAGACCTTCTGCAGTTGGTGGCATTTTGTTACCATGACAGTTGAACAAGAGATTTTAAGTCCAAAGAGTAGTTTAAAGCTTCGTTTCACGAAAATAATGTCCTTAACTTCTCGAAAACACTCCAAGCATACAAATGTCCCTTTCTATACATGAACACAAATCAAACCTTAAAATAAGTTCAAACTTGATTGATCTGTATCAATCAAGTGTTCACGGTATCTACAAAATATTAACAACAGTTTGTTCTAGAAGCCAACGTAACAAAACAAGATGGTTTAAATGAGTTTACATAATGTTTTTCTAATTACATATACATGATTACTACCAAAAATTATCTTTATTTTAATAGAGCTAATTGCTTTTGTAAAGTCCTTGCCTTTTATGAATACTTGCCTATGTGGTTTTGAATAGGAAAATATAAAGCAAATTAAAGTTTTATTTTAAAATTGAAGTGTACTCTGACTACTATTGACATTGCGAAATGCTTTTGGTTTTCTTGAATAAAGTGTTATTAAAATAGTGACGTGAATGCGTGAGTAGAGTCGCGGATATCGGCGCGAAAAGTGGGATCGAAATACCGAGTTCATATTCCAGCCGAGTCTGTTGCCTTCATTTGCACACAAATACCCTTGAAAAATGTATGAATCAATTTCATCTTCTCCCAACTATTGCTTAAATAGCAGGATAGACTGGACTATCTAGCCTTGATTGGCAATCTATGTAGGAGAAGAATAAACTTAAATTTAAAACGGTTCGCCTATTTGTGTAATAAGGAAGGTAACTTGTTTGATAGGAAGTTTGTAGTTTTGGTTTCTGGTGGTAGCGAGTTGGAGCAGAAAAAATTATTAGTTTGAATCTGGATGAAATCAAATTTTCCAAAGAAATTTTATTGTTTTGTGACGTACGATGGCCGTTGATAATTAAGTATAACTCAAGATTTCAATGTTAAATAAAACAGTATTTAATTACAACTGCAAATAAATACTTAACAAGAACAAAGTAGTCAACCAAAGATAATTAGCCATTTCTATGTTAGTAGCGCGGCTCGGCTTAACGTCTGGTAAATCCCAAATCAAAACCCAAATCATCGACACGCGATATTTCGCACTAATTCGACTGGCCTTGAATGTTGGCGATATTTAAAGTCTGGATAAGTTAAAAACCAGAGGAATGAACCTTTTTGACTCCACTTGTGATCGATGGATTGTGAGAAAACCCATAGATGGACAGGTCCTCATATATACAGCATTTTGGCCCAGTCGTCAAGGGAAATACCACTGTTTATTGAATCAAGATGAATGCCCCCTTTTCCTGTCAGTAAGAAACACAACACTTACAAGCAACTCTAGCCAATCGACGTAATAACTGGCACCAAATATTTTGCCAGTTTAAAACTCTATGTAACCAACCTGGCCCACATGCATCCCAAGGTGAAGATATCTACGAGAGATAGGTTCCAAATTGTATGGATGCACGTCCTTGGGAAAAGGCAGTTACACGTGCTACGTAAACCACAGAAGTAACATTGGTGTAGTGAATCTGTGATTCTTTACTTTCCATGTAGTAACATGTTCTCTCTCTCTCTCTCTTCCCAACATACACACACAAACACTCAACAGAAAAACTGAAACCCCTTAAATACAAGTATTTAAGTATTTATAAGTATTTTTGGGGACGAATATCATCATTATCGTTTGTTTTTATAGTCACAATAATTTGTTCAAAATCAGGGTATCTGACACGTCCATTAACGTTTCTTTGTTCCATCGTTCAATCTTTCTTTGTTAGACGATTCCTAACAAAGAAAGGATTCTTTGCCTGGCTTTTTCGGGAGCAACCCTTTATGAAGTTACACTAAGAGTCTGCAAAGTATTTTGATCTTTTGTTGTCTACCGAACTATCTACGACAAGTCCTGAACTCACAGCAAAGATCAAAGCCGACGAAATAAATTGAAGAAATGCTAGAATGGAGTCAACGAACGTCAGAGAATAAACAAGTTGAAATATGTAAACAACATTATAGACGTTTGTCCAGATTTATTTAATGCTATTCCAAACAAATGTCAATCTCTTTATCACTAGGGCCGTTGCAATTCCTGTGGTAATCGCAACTTTCAATACAGTCATTCACAAATCATTGTAGATTAAAATCACAACCATTTTGCTGTAGTAATTCTACATGTACTAAATTATTTGAGTATCAACTAGAAAAGTACCCAGATGATGTGTTATAATATCACCCCTAATCACTCTCGATGATGAGGGATTGAATTCTGCTGAAGATTTCACATACCTAGGAAGACTAGTAAGGAAGATTGCACAAAGAAAGACATCTAAGCTTGTCTTTAAAAAGCCAAGAATGATTTTAGTCGATTCTATAATTTCTGGATCTTTACTCTGAAGATATATTTAACAGACATCATACTTAAAGTCGTCCTTTTGTAGGACTCTGGCGACTGAATAATTACGAAGATTCTCTACAAAAAAATCGGTAATCTAAACTGACACGTTCACTAATGATAGCGTACAACAGGCAGAGTATGAATATGTTACTTAATATTAACATATAATGGCTTAAGATAAGCTTAGTCATGTTCTGAAGATGTTTAATGCCTATACTTGGCTGGCGACGAATTTTCATGACTGAACTAAAAGAAAACTGTCCCTCATGGTGCAGGGTCAGGACAAAGTATAAGATAGGAATCAACGACTTAACCATCAGTGGATGGTATGCTATGGTCTTAAATCAGAAACTAAGGGTATATTGTTGCTTCCCAAAATATCAGCTTCCCCACTGGGACAGGGGTCCCAACTAGGGAGAATTTCAAGGTTTCAGTGAGGAAACCTTTTACTTTTTCATGTGTTTTTTTTTTTTATACAGAAATTTATTTCTTTAATTCCAATAACCTGACATTCTATTGAACTTTTTGTTTATTGAAGTCTGCTTCAATTTATTTATTTAATTAATTAGTTATGAATTAAGACAATTTACTGTGCATGCATTCAATTTTGAAAATTCATCAACATTTTCTATTGCTATTAAATTTGTAAAACTTCTCTATAGAAATAATCTACATAAATGTATATGTACAAATATGGAAAAGAATGATGATTTTCCATAATATATGCATATTATTAGGAATGCAATTTCTGAGTCGGACATTTTTGGAAAAGGGAAAATGATATTCTGACTTATAGTGAAAAGGGTACAAATGGTTGAAAACAGAACAACTACTTCTCCCACATTCTAAAAACTGATACCAGCTGATTTTGTCAATATAATATATTGTATACGTCACCTTTTCGATGCGCTTGATTGGCACCAACAGAGTATTTCTAATGGCACAATAAAGCAGCCCAGTACATACTTTGTGTGGTATACAGTGCGTTTCATCTTTCTCATGGAATATATTGGTAGCAATATAGATTACCACAAGTGGTGAAAAAATCAAATGCTTCAGCCGAAACATATTATCATTAATATATTATTATGTTTTCAGATCGTTTGATAACGTTCTGAAAAAAAAAAATTTGAGGCAAAGTTTGACATACGTACCCGCAAAAAAAAAGGGTTTTCAAAAGGATAGTTTTCCACTTGACACCCCTATTATTGCACACTATCTCGGCAGGTTTTATTGTTTTAAAATCTGTTATTAGAGTTTGAATAAAACGCACACATATGAACCTGGATTTATGCATCATTTTTTATCGAGAATTGAAAAGAAATTAAGCACTATTCTTTAAATAAACAGACTGATAAATAAATAGCGTTTAATAGTTGTGTTGCCAATCTTGAGAAAAATTATAAATCCAGATGCGCGCAAAATATTTTAGTTAATTTATGTGATGAGAAATATGAAAGTAACACCTGGAACATGTATTTTTTTCAAAAGTATTATTACAATCACTTGACGTTATGTATTTATTCAATTTTTAAGTTTTCTTGTTTGCTGATATTTTTATAAGCTTATGAATAAAATATCCGTTCATCGTTATTTCTTTAGAATATGGTAAATGATAAATCTTGCATGTAGTTGTCTCGCATATTTTTATAAAAATATAAATATGCAATTATTAGTGTCAAAGAACGATATATAAATTAAATAATGTTTAATTCTTTTGTTGTCGATTCTCGGTAAAAAAAAAGTGAATGCATAAAAATCCACTTCCATATGCTTGAGTTTAATTTACCATTCTAAATATAGTTTTTTTCAAACAATAAAAATTGTCGAGAGTGTCTACGGTATGAGTGCTACCAAAAGAAAAACCGTTCTATTGACACACCCTTTTTTGAGGTCTGTTTTAAAACTTTGCTGAATTTTCTATAGTCATGCAGAGGAACTTTATTAAACTTATGTTTTGCATATCTCTCTGCATAGTAGCAGTCGTACTACAGTTTTCCGTGTCCTGAATAGCAAACGGGTTTCCTAGGCATAACCCCCGATGTTCGCTAGTTGTTCTCTATTTATACTTGTCTATCTAATTTGCATACGATAGAAATTCTGATTTCTGGGGAAGAAATATAAATGTTCACATAATTTTAGTGCTGAAAATTTGAATTAAATTGTTCTTGAAGTAAATGAGTTTTAGTCGTCCATTGTACGCTGTTTCAGATCAATGTTTATTTTGGGTGAGGGCGATCTGATAGCACTACGACACTAGAAAACCACTCAAGCACAGACAGCATTCGATTGCGATATTTTAACATTTCAATTTGCTTTTAGCTCTGCTTCTGTAGATAATTAAAAAAAAGTTTAATTTATACTGATTGAATAATTATAAATGCGGAAATGGAATAACTTTGGAACGAAGGAAGGAAGGAAGGAAAGAAGGAAGGGAATGAGGGAGGAAGGAAGGAATGGCGAATAGAATTGAACGAAGAAAAATAATAGAGAAAATACGAAAAAATAAAAACGGAAATTATGAAAATAGACAAGAGAATAATCAAAATAAAATGAGAGGAAAAGCGAAAATTATTTATGTTATGCAAAAGAAAGAGTGTAAGAGAGAAATAAAAGAAAGAAAATGAAAGAGAAAAGAAATTCGAAAGAAAGGAAAAGACAAAAATATAAAAACATCAAGAAAAATTAAATAAAGTAAGAATTCGAAGAATACGAGAAACCATTTCTAAAGAAAGAATTCTGACTCTAAAAACAAGGACGAAACGAGCACATAATAGAAATAAAAAAGTAAAAATATGAAACATTTTTTGAGAAGGAGGTTTTCTTTCTTTAAAACTTTCGTAAACTCAGATCACACTTACTTTTTTGATAAAAGGGAAAGAAATGAAATGATTTCGTTATTTAATTCTCTTCGTCCGTTCGTTCGTTCTTTGTTAATTAATTCTTTTTTATTTATTGATACTTTCACAAATACCAAAACACAAACATGGAGTCGATTGTACTAGCAAAAATCGTTTTATTTTTAAAATGATATTTGCAAAAGAGCTTTATTTTTCTTTTATTTCACTTAATAAACACATTGGAAATGGTAATAAAGAAAATGGATGCTCAACGTTGCTGTTCCGACAGACACTAAAACTGCCTTAAAATTATAAATACTTCAGATAATAATAATAATAATAATAATAATAATAATAATAACAATTATTATTATTATTATTATTATTATTATTATTATTATTATTATTTTACGAAATGCAGCTAGATTAAATACAGTCCAATAAAAAAAAAAGTGTCCTAAGCGAAATAATGATGCAAACAAAAACAATCTGGCATCCAACATAGTCGGAAATAAACTGGCGTCTAAAACTACAGCATGGCAAATAGTTTAATAAAGTGAGCGATCTTGATACTGACCAAACTCTTTCCAATCAGTGGCTGGAATTTTCTCTATGTAGGACTTTAAGTTTGGTGTATAGACTCCAGTGATACAGTGTCCACAGGAACAAGACTGACCTGAACGTGCCACAGTCTGGTTCGATAGTCGATGTATTTCTTGAGCGTGTTAATTTCTTAATCACCAGAATCAGCGGCGTCAACCAGTAGACATTTTCTTGTTTCTTTTGTTGACAGTGGTGTCTGGTTTGTTGACCTCAAGGATGTGTTCTGTTTGAAATCCCACCAGATCTTGGCTTGATCATTCTCGATCACTTTCTTTAGATTGTGGTGACATCTTTTGTAGTGTCTATATTTTCTATAGAGATGAGAGGTCGCCGAGTGTATTCTTTCTAAGCAAAGTATTCCAGACGTGCCACAAAGCCTGAACTTATCCGGATTCTCTTAGTCGTAAAGGTACTTCCGGTATTTAGCGCTTCGTCTTAGACTGACATTAGAAACTGAGGCTACACTGTTACTGCTCAAGATATGAGCTTTCCACCTAGGAAATTACTTCTACCACGTTATGAAAACCTGATATCAGCTCAATATATATTCTGTGTGTAGAGAACACCATATGACATATTAACTTCATAAAGTTTGGATCCGTTCGATTGGCACCCCAACGGCGTATTACCAAATGACACACTAGGGCAGCCAACTACATCCATTTAGTGACATCCGTGCGTTTGCCTCAGTTGTGTAGAATGCAAATTCCACATTTGTTTGGAACTGCAGAGTACAAACAGACAAGGAAATTCATGTTAATCGATCTGATATTATCATTTCATGATAAAAAGACGTACTTACTGATCGATGTCCCAGACCCAACTGATAAAATACTTCAAGTCTCATGGGATCAGCTTGTATAAAACGAAGCAAAGAAAATAGATATAACAATAATATCGACGTCTTCTTGAGAATAAGTCGGCGTATCAACTCAATATGATTAAGACATGGTCAAATTATTCAAGAGAACTAGCCACCGAGAACAAATAAACAATATAATCAATAATTAGTTAAATGGTTTCCCACGGTCCAATTGTCAGGTCACACTTCAACCGGTTTCCTGCGGTCCAATTGCCAGGCGACACTTCAACCGGTTTCCTGCGGTCCAATTGCCAGGTGACACTTCAACCGGTTTCCTGAGGTCTAATTATCAGGTAGCTATTCGTCCGGTTTCCTGTAATCCAGTTGTTAGGTCACACTTCGGCCACACCGATAAAAAGCAATACACATTCGACTCTGATCATTAAGTACATTTTTTTCTTTAGTAGGACTTGACCTAGACATTAAATTTTACTGTTAAAATAAAGGTATAAATGTACTCAACAGAATTATCCATTAGAAATATCGTTCATACAGAATAGATTATAGGAAATAATGTCGAATTAAGAAACATATTTAAAAATTACGTCATTTCTAATATATATATATATATATGTCATTTCTAAGATATAATTTCGAAAAACAGTACACATAGTCTGCTGTTTTCCCTCTTTTTAAATATTATCATTTTTTTCAATCTGCTTGCTTGCTTTACAAATTTGAAACGTCAAGAGAGCCGCCAGTCTATAGATTATGATTGTTACTACAGCTGCTTGGATATTTAGCTGAAAATCGCAGCATCGTTTTTCTTAATAGTAATGATGCTATCGGAATGTTTATAGTACTTTCAGCTTGTATTATAATAAATATATACAGATAAAATTTATGTTCAATTAATATGTGGAAACGAAAAATGGTACCGCTACAAGCCAGACATGGTGATCGAAAACGACAAAGTCAAGATCTTGTGGGATTTCCACATCCAGAGAGAGCGATTCTTTGAAACATCCTCCTCGTTAACAGGGGACGTGGCTCTTCTTGGTGACAATATCAAAGCCAACGAAATTGACAAGTTCATGTAATAGATCGACTTCCGGATAGAAGTTGCCGGAACGTGGGATGGTCAGGACACTATTGTCCGAGTTAAAATTGCACTGTTTGAGTTTATGCAAGTTGAGAAAATTGAAATAAAGCTTCAGCTTTATTTCAAATTGAAATAAAGCTTCTACATTGCTTGGAACTGCAAATATTCTTCGAAAGATATTCTCCGTCTGAGATTGTATGAATCCATAATGCAAGAACTCTAGTTGAAAATAGAAACCGTGTGAAAGAAAGTTATTATTGGAGTCTGTCTATATTTCTGAGATTAGGTATTATGTACAGTATTTACGTTAGTCGGACTATTGTCCTCATCTTTGTCGCCATATTTGTCCCAACGTTTCGGTCGTTGTACGCTCCGGCCTTCTTCAGAACTAAACCCTTTATTTCGATCACTGGAGTAGACTGTTCTAGTTCCACGTGCCATGTTTGATGGATGTCAGTTATCAGTTATCTTCTCCTAATTTTTCCTCTGAAAGTTCTCCACTGCCTTAACCGTGTATTGAACTCAAACTCTTTGGGTCTGTCACTGGATCTAACCAACGCCTTTATCCACTGTGCCATGTCTCCTTGAGGACATCTGGTTATGAATTTCTGGGTATTATAAACCTAATGTTTTCAGCAACCATTTTTTACCAGTGCTCATATTGCCATTTTGCTGTTATCATTCCATGTTTTTACCAGAGCTCATATTGCAACTTTCTTATCATTGCTTTTCTCTGGCACTCCTTATTACTGGTTCCCATATTGTATTTATTTCTATGCTTGGTCGGCTCAGGAGATGTTTGTGGCCTAGAATATGTGCTGATTCCTTAAGTTTACGAATTTTCCAATGGTGTTGCCTGTCTATGATCTGAACATGATCCCACAGGGGACGGTGATCTCCCTTCTCTCTCCATATGTAGTCAGCCACGCCTGATTTTTCTACTTCCCCTCGAGTTACAGCTTTCTGGTGTTCTTGAAGCCTTACCTTGAGGAGGCAGCCTGTCTCTCCTTTATATTCCTTTCCGCAGCTGCACGGCATAGCGTACACAGTCGTTAGTCATGTTCTCCTTTATGGGGGGGTCTCACTCGAGAGAGATATCTGCGAAGTGTTGTCACGCTTTTGAAGATTGTCCTGATTTTATATGGACCGCAGAGCCTTTGTATTTTCTCTGATAACCCCTTCACATAATGCAGGCAGACTGTTTTCTGAGTGTTGTTGTCCTCCTCCTCCTCTTGTACCCGCCTATCCCAGTTTTTGGGGGCTGCTGCCATGTACCCAGGGTAGTTGTTACGTTGTACGGTACTACTTATACTGACCAATTCCTTATCTAACGTCTCTGGGTCGCCACTTATGACTTTTGCTCGGTGTTGTAAGCAAAGGACGATCCCTTTCTTTACGCTGTATGGATGGTGGGAGTTGAAATTGAGGTACTGTCCGGTGAATGTTGGTTTACAGTATACGGATGTCTTGAACCCATGCTCTGTTCGAGATATTATTACATCCAGGAATGGGAGTGTGTTGTTACTCTCTTTCTCTATTGTGAACTGTATCGAAGGTCTTATTAAGTTCACATGGTCCAGTAGAACCTGGACATCTTCCCGGTGTGGCCAGAGTATGAAGGTGTCATCTACGTACCATAACCATATAGTTGGCTTTAAAGATATAGATTTTAATGCCATTTCTTCAAAATATTCCATGTATATATTCGCCATTGCTGGTGATAATGGCGAGCCCATTGCTAAGCCCTCATCCTGTCGATATATGTGTGATCCCATTCCGAAGTGTGTTGTTTGTGTACAGAAAGTCAACACTTCCATCAGATTATCTATTGGAATAATGGTAAATTCTTCTAGGGAAGAGTCAGAGGTCAATCTGTCTCTGACTACTGAGAGTGCCTCCTCCGTGGGTACCTTGGTGAACAAACTCACCACGTCCAAGCTCACCATCTGGTTGGATAGGATGGGAGCATCTTTGATTATTTCCACGAAGTGGGCGGAGTTTCGGACATATGAAGGCGACTTTCCGATCAATGGGACAATTATATCTACAAGGAAGCGACTCAGTGGATGGCACACAGAGCCTTGGCAACTAACAATCGGCCTGAGCGGAATACCGTCTTTGTGAATCTTAGGGAGACCGTATATGTGAGGTAGCTTGGTGTAACGCTACGATAACTGACTATACATTTTGGGTGCGAAGTGATCCTTGTTCTTGATTAGGATCAGTGACAGTTTGCGTTCCGTTTTCATAGTAGGATCGTTTTTAACTTTGCTGTAGCTGCCATTGCTAATGAGTCTTCCAGTTTTCTTCTATACTCTGATTTGTCCATCACTACAGTCGCATTACAAAGTTATTATTATTATTATTGTAACCATTTCTAAATGCTATGTTTCCTGCTTTGTATCCTTTAGAATCGGATTCAAACTATGGTCTCAAACCCTATAGGAGAATTGTCATTTAATTGAGAGCACTTTTCTTAGTATATGGGATGATCCTAGTAGGGCGATCTTCTGGGCAACTTGTATGTTGATGTTACCTGGGACACTGTTACAAAAATTATCCATTCCTTTTCTCACGAGGCCAAAAGCTCTGATCCACTATTGATACAGTCTTCAATCCCCACATCTTGTTAATCTTGATTTCCAGGGCCTTGTATTTGGAAAATTTCTCGATAATTTTATGGAGATGTTTCACTCAGATGGTACTACTATGTCAATAAGCATACACTTCCTGAATATCTTGTCTTTTATGATAATATCAGGTCTGCTTTTATTTCCCTATCATTTTCAATTGGCATGTCCCAGAGGATAGTTACATCGCTATTTTAGTTAACTGTGTCTAGTTTGGTGGCCATACTATCTCTCACTGGTTTCGATTTTGTGCTTCTTGCATATCCTACATTTCGGGTTAGTTCCATCCTTGATTATGTGACAGTGATAGGATCTGGTTGTGAAACTTTGGTCCTGAGCTGCAATAATTAGGCCTTTTATCTCAGCTTTCAACCGGGTGCTCTTCAGACACTGACCTGCTTTTGTTCGTCCGCATCTGCTTCTTTCGTTCTTTTTAGGTATTTGCCATGCAACGCATTGTCCTCCCAGTTTTTTTTTGTTTTTTTTTTTAATTTCATTTGGCCAAGTTGTTTTACTTTTTGCTTTACTCAGTTTGGTGTTGATGGTATTTGCTTTGTTTTTTGATTGGTAGGTGTTCAGGTATATTAATCTGTTTCTTGAAGAATGCAACTTCTTTGTTGATGGAGTGATTTTGTGTTTTACTATTTGTAGGTGAGCTTCATTGGTTTTTTGAGGTATGCTTCCAATCAGATTGTTGTAGTTTTTAGAGTTTGTTCAAGTTGGATTAGACATCGGCCTCCTAAAGCTGATTTCAGGTGGTGAATCCTCATTTTTAGGCCTTGGCGTCCAATCTTTTAATGTCGTTCAGCTTCCATTTAATATTGAAACTATATGTAACTCCGGCTATAACTAAGGTGTTGATAGCCACCATTTTATTGGCCCCGTTAAATTCGCTTTCTAGTATCAAACGTTTTCTTCTATAATATTCTTTTCAGATTTTTTCTTCATAATTGAGTGTTATATTCCGTATTATTATTATTATTATTATTATTATTATTATTATTATTATTATTATATTTTCTTTGATTTCTGGTGTGTACACATTTCGTTCTGGGTCACACCCAGAGATCTAAGGTTAGAAATGGCATCATAACATTTTCCACTGACAAAAAAAAATATTTTACGTATATAAAGCCTTTCGTAAGGTGTGGGCTGTACTTGTGAGAACATTTTTTTCTTCTTTAAGACATGGGCTTCCAGAAATCCCTTTAATTAGTCTACTGCAATCTTTTCCAACCAATCCGAACGCTCCAATTACTAAAGGGATTGTTGATGTTCCCATGTGCCACATTTTGAGATTTCGATTTCAAGGTCCTTGTATTTTGACAACTTTTTGAAGATCTTCAAAGATACATTGCAGTCCGCAGAGACTGCCACATCAATAAGGTGGCACTTTTTGTTTGCGGTCTCTAACAATGTCTGGGCGGTTAGTTTCATTGTTTTGTTTGTGTGTATTATGTAATCCCATAAAATTGTAACAGGTCCTATCTTCGTAACCGGGTCTGGGTAGTGTTCATACCAATTTCTTTCAGTTTTTATTATTATTATTATTATTATTATTATTATTATTATTATTATTATTATTATTATTAACACACTGACTACTATTACTGTTACTACTACCTCTCCGAGGTTTTTAAATTTTTCTTCTTTTTCAACAAAAATAAGTCGATATTACATTTA
Source organism: Acanthosepion lycidas (assembly GCA_963932145.1). Taxonomy (NCBI): domain Eukaryota; kingdom Metazoa; phylum Mollusca; class Cephalopoda; order Sepiida; family Sepiidae; genus Acanthosepion; species Acanthosepion lycidas. The sequence goes on along the minus strand of OZ010603.1, from coordinate 50,521,980 downwards.
AGATCATTCGAACTTCGAAACCAGTCTCTGCTCTTCAATTTCTAATGAAATGTCTTGTTAATGTGATTACCTTGGTCAGTGGCTGCAATAGTAACGTCATTCTCTGAGATTGGTATTCGAGCCCATGTAAAAGCTGGTTTGCAATGCTGTTTCCTATCGAAGAAAGTTGCAACACACTCTTCCTATTCCAGATTGACTCTTTAGTTTGCTTCTATAGGAAATGTCAGCATATGGCAAGTGTAACTTCTTCATAAACGAAACTGATTCAGTACTGCTTTTCTCTTTTCAAAGAAGGCAAAACAAGAGGAGGCAGTAAGATCTAAATGTACTGACCTCATTTTATTACATCATTACCGATTACGAATTTCATTATCGCCAAACGCCCACATCCATACACACAATGGCATAAGCAATGATTTCAGAAAGTCATTCTATACACCCTCACCTGACAAAAAATCATAATTTCAACCCGAAAACTGGAACAGCAAAACAATGCTACGGAAATTGACTCATCCTATTTTCATTATCAACCGATAATGTTCGTTATTCGCACTTTAGTTTCTATCTCTTAGAATTACCATGTTTCTTCTTTTCTTACGTGTTACATTCATATCACTTTCTTAATTTTGCGGTTTTTGAAATTTGAGCTTCTATTTTCTATATGAGTAATAGTCATCGTTTAGCCATGCTTCCTGCTACTCCCCGCCTTCTCCCGTCATTTTTAGTTATCTATCTATCTGTTCTGTCTTTGCCTCCCTACTTCGAATTGTTGATCTATTAGGTTGGTGCAAAAATAATTTCGTTTTCTAACATATGTTACTATGTGAGAAAACGAAATTATTTTTGCACCAACCTAATATATACGATTTGTATATCACCCTCTGCAAAGCTAATTTTTTTTTTCTCGGTTTTAACGCTACGTCCTAAATGTGATACGTTCTAACAGAATTCCTGAATTTTTATTCCCAATATTGTCCATCCTAGTGTCAATACTTTGGGTAATGTGTTTGGATATGAATTTCAAAGTCAGTGAATATTTTACTCTTTTTATTGTCTAAAACATCATCTTATACAATTTTTCTGACACAATTTTTTTGCAAGCTTTTGCATAATTTTTAGGCTATAGCTATTCCTTCTCTGTCGTACTTGCACTTACATACAGTCTATTGTCGTATCTGTTTCTCTGCAATCATGTCGGATGTTGTTCATCTCTATTAAGACGATATTCGATATTTTGACTTTGTCTTCAAAATTCTTTCCGTCTTCAGCGATTATCAGGTTTGTTCGGTACAAAGGAAAAGAAAAAGAATCGAATAAAAATGGAATTGTAACTTGTAAGAAATTGTTTGTTCGCCTTAAAAATCCATATTCGGAATCCTGGGCTGAAACACTGACTATGCTTCTCGTGAAATATATATATAACAAGACGTGTACTCATTTCTTTCCAGGTCAGAAATGACATCATGATATTTCACTGAGCAGTTTTGAAAACGAAAATCACACATATATTACATAGATGAATCCCTTCGTAAGGTATGAGCTGTATTTGTGAATACAATTTTTTGTATTTCTTTAAGGCGTGTGCTATGAGGGATTCCTTCGATGAGTCTAATGGAATCTTTACCAATCCATCCGAGGGCTCCAACTATAACAGGAATTGTTAATCTCCTCATGTGCCACACTTTTGAGATTTCCACTTTAAGATCCTTGCATTTTGATAGTTTTTTTGAAGATCTTCAAAGATACATTGCAGTCTGCAAGGACTGACATATCAATAAGGAAACACAATTTGTCTTTGCGGTCTCTAATAACGATCTCTGTGCTGTTAGCTTTGATTGTTCTTTCTGTGTGTATTGTGAAGTCCCATAAAATTGTAACAGGTCCTATCTCTGTAATCGGGTCTGGGTGATGTTCATACCAGTTTCTTGCAGTTTCCTTTCCGTAAGTGTTGCAGATTTAGCAGTGCAGATTTTGACCCACTCTGTCATGCTGGGTTTTCTATTCAGTTGAAGTCAATACCACACAAACTGATACAAGTTGGTCAATTGTTTTGGATTTTGAAAAATTGAGTTAGTCCAAAATGCAGATTCTGTGAATTTATCACAGAATCTGCATTTTGAACTAACACAATTTTTCACTGTGTGTTTTCCGTAATTTCTAGTTATTTGGAATAACAATTATTATTATTATTATTATTATTATTATTATTATTATTATTATTATTTCATTTGGGTTTTTAAAAAAAACTAGAAGCAAAACTCCGAGGATTGAATTACTGCTACGTTATGAGATTATTATTCCCTTGTATTTGTACGATTACACGAGCCTCTTCAAATCAGATTCACCTTTCTCAGTATCAACACAGTAGTCTATGCAGTCTCAAATTTTCCTGGAATTTCTGACTGTTGTATAAGAGTAAGTGTCATTGCCGTCATTAAGTGTCATTAATTAGATCACGTGATCATAAAGGAAGTGAATAAATAGGAAGCAGCGTGATGACTATACGATCACTGTTCACTCTTCTTGTCTATCCACTATTGCTATGCGTTCACTACTACTATACGGATTACAATTCTCTTCTGATCATTATACTATTTGGCGATTACTACTTGAACAAGTATTACTAGTGTGCATAATATTGGAAGACGTTACTACTAGTACCGGCGTTTACGAATGAGCATTTCTGGAAGTGATAACGAGCTTTCGCTTGAAATAGAAAAAGTGACAAGCAAAGCCGTCGAACATCACAAAACTGACATATCCAATTCCGATTTCAATGTTTTGATCCAATTATAATTATAGGGAACGAACCCAATCTTTGTTGTATTTCTTTCGCAACCCATGATTAAGATTTTGGTCTTTTTTTTTTTAATTTTGTCCCTTTCTCTTTTTCGTTCTACCTACGCAGTCACATCCACCAACTGGTAGTTCATTTGACATCTCTTCACTCCTTATGATTCTCTTGCCTTCTCGCCCTCATCGGTTTTTGATGTGGACATCATTACTGTGTATTTTTCTATTTTTACTTCCGTGGAATCTTTCCGTTTAGTGTTGACATCATTTTTCTACAGAGACAAATCCAAATTTTTTTCAGAATTTGCCTGTCGCTATTAATCATGGCTTTACCGTTTCAGTTCATGCTTTGCTGAGGCGATATCTACTATTTATTTATTGAGTTGAAGAGTGATCAAGCTTTACTTTCAGGTTATCTATATTGATTAAACTTTTTGAATGGCAAAGATGATTGATTCCGTTTCTCACACTAGGTGTCCTTTGCGTGTTCATGTTCATGATTTTTTTCATCCATCATATTTTGTTTATTTTCACCATGCTGTATTTTCTTATTTTCTTTACTGTTCCTTTCTCTTTACTCTTCCCATGTTTTTCGTTTTTTTTCTTATAATTCAGCTATTTCGGTTACGTGCTATAATATATTCATTGTATTGTTTTTATCCAATTTCATTTATACATATTCTTCTATGCTGATAAGTCTGCCGTCATCTTTCTTTTCACGTATAATCTGCCTGTGCCGGGAAATAGAGCTTTGTGCATGCTCGTGAGATTCATAGTTCGTCGGCCCATTGATTTCAATCCCTTTTGCCTAGTCTCGTCTATTTCACTGTCGATACCGCCCAGGTGTCCCTTTCTTTTATCAGGTTTCTCTTATTTAATTTAGTTTCTAATGTTTTTGTTTTATCCTAAAATAGACCTTTCTTTCTTTTTTCTTTCTTTCTTTCTTTCTTTCTTCTTGCTTTATTGAGTTACATTCGAGTAGTGAAAAGGTATGTGTATGACTGTTGAATGGAGTTAATGCCCTGATTGCCTTGTTATCCGTTATATCAATTTTACTTGTTTCCACGAGTCTTCCCGTGAACATTACAATCATTGGACATTTCTTTATCACAAATCCCATTCCGATGTTGTCGCTGCCATAGCTGATAAACATTCAGTGGTCATTTCTTCTTCGTAAATATTATTATCTTCTTTTGCTCGGTTCCTCTTCTCAACCGGATATATTGCATTGTGGGTGTTCACGACCAAGTCGTATGATTTCCGATAGAAAGACGCTATCACAGAATATTTGCAGTGCCTAACAAGGTAGACTTCTGAAGCGATTGGATACTAAGCTTTGTGTACGACTTTAGGTTTGATGTATAATCTCCAGTGACCCAGTGGCAACAGGAACAAGAACGGCGTGAACGAGCCACATTTTGGCAGCTTTAGTTCAAAAGTCGATGTATTTCTTGAGCGTGTTAATTTCTTAGGCCTTGATATCATAGTCACCAGAAACAGCACGTCAATGAATGGACAATTTTCTTGTTTCTTTGTTGACAACAGTGTCTGATTTTTTGACCTCAAGGATGTGTTCTGTTTGAAATCACACCAGATCTTGGTTTGATCATACTCGATCACCTTCTTTAGTTTGCGGTGACATCTTTTCTAGTGGACTTCAAGTCCATATTTTCTATATAGATGAGAGGTTACTTCATCATGGCGCCGAGTGTATTCTTTCTAAGCAAAGAATTCCACACGTACCTGAACTTATCCGAATTACCTTAATGGTAAAGGTACTTCCGGTATTTAGGGCTTCCGTTTGGACGGCTACAAGTAGACTTTCTATCTCACGTTTACATTCGCTTTTGATCAACCAATCTAATGAATCCTTTGTTTTAATGGCCCTGGTTCCACTCATTATATTGTTCTCACTTCTTTTTCAGTAATCTACTAATATTTTTGCAATTATTTTTGGCCTGTATTAATATTATAATCACATGCCGAGTCAAAACCATTGGCCTATGGCAAGCGAATCGCGTGTTTTTGTTTTTCCACTTAATTAAGCAAAAAAAAACAACTGCTATTAACAAAAATATCTTTTCGCACGGGCTATGCTTGTTAGAAGTCTTGTTTATATTTCCTGGAGAGATGATGCACCAAAGATTTTTTTAATTTGTTCTTGAGTTCCTTTCCTTATCAAACCCAAAGCTCCAACCTGAACAGTTTGTTTGTAAGTAATTTTTTTTATTTTATCACTAGATTTCGAAAACCTTCGCAGAGGTGTTTTGTCACTTGGTACGCTAATGTCAATCAGTATACAAACTTTTTTTTCTTTTCTGCCTTTGATTACAGTGTTTCTGTGGTTAGCCTTTATTGTTCGATCTGTATTGATAGAAAAATCCCAAAAGTAACATTTGCATCCTCAACTACAGATTCAGGACGATGTTATTAACAGTTTGCAGTTGTTTTATCCCATAATGATGTATAGGCTTCTGGCATCAATTTTTTACTTTTGGTTCATTTTTTTCTCTTCTTCTTTTAGTTTTCTTGCTGATGTTGCGGCATTTTTATCTACTTCACCGCTATTTTCCAGATTTAACCCGAATTCTCTTGTATATTTATGGACTTCTTTTAATACAGAAAAAGATTTGTTTGTTTTTTTTTAACTTGATTTTACTTGAGTTCCTTAAAGTTACAACTGGGATAGTAAGATTTTTATTATATGTTTCGAATTCAATTCAGTTTTCCATATTATTCAAACTTACCCGAGGCACACGTTTTATTCATCATCGAACGCTGTATTCCATCGGCTTCATTCCAATTCAGATACTCGTAAGTAGCTTCCTGGTCGAGTCCCTTAATCCCAAGAATTATACTCTCGATACTAAAAAGCTCTCCTTGCTTACAAGTGGCCTTTGCCCAATTATCGAGCCCAAATTCGATATTTATATCATCACTGAAACTGTTCACAGCCTTTAAATGCATATTATATGCATATAATTTCAAACCATCCTTATAAAATAGAAAATTTATCGTTGATTTTATACCCATATCCTGTATTGTTTAACAATTTTGATAAAGGAATTGATATCAAAAAAGAAAGAGGAGAAAGTATTTCTTGAAACATTCCACACAATTAGAATGCGTGAGTAAAAGATATGTCTGAACAAAATCACATATGTATGAAATTCACATTTGTTAGTGAGATTTTTTATACTTGAAGGGCCTTGAAGATCCACGAATGTGGCACACTGTCGAAGGCCTTTTGTAGCTTGTCCATGCTACACCGAGTTTTTATGCTATGTGTGATTATTTTCAAAAATTATGCTACTCATAAGCAATTGACTTTTTTCAGTTATAGAAGCTGCGGCTACACTCTTTTTAGCTCAATAGAACATATATTGTGTTCTTCCAAATGGTTATATGTTCTTTCAGTTAATGTAGAGATTAAAAACTCCTAAGATGTTAACAAACAAGTGATAAGTCAATAGTTTTTAGGCTTTGTTGTGGCCTCCTGCATCATTTCATTAAATAGTATTTTTCATTACTTTCTACCGATTTTTGGGCGGTAGTAGAGGTTTGTTCCTTGTTTCTTGTGTAGGATTAGATTTCCAATTCCTTCTAACGTCTATTTCAACTCTATATTTCTAACGTTTTTGCCTAAACATTGAAATTTCATTTAGTGTTTTTCCACAATAGGAGCGGATAGGTTTGCCTATTATCCGATTTTTTGACCAGAAGTAGAGGCTATTCTTTATTTCCTGTTTAAGATTTGATTTTTAGTTCTTTCTCCTAAACTATTATAATTTTCTTTCAAAGTAACACCATTGAGTATTAGTTGCATCGTTGTCTTACTTGTGTTGAAATGCTTTTCTGGGCCTGTGGCCTCCCGCATCATTTCATTAAATAGTTTTGTTGTCATAATGGCATTAGTAGCAGAGAAAGTTTCAAAAGTTTGGGAATTTTTGTCAATTCCTGCTGATTTCCACTTGTGACACTTGGTTAATACATGTTTTATTTTTGTTGCAATATATTGCCCTTTTGGGTGTTTCCTGTAGTTTTTTTTTCTGCAGACCATTTAAACATTTAGCATATTCATTGTGACATTTACCATCTTCCCATATATTATTCCAAAATATTCTTAGTTCTCTTTCCAATGGTGTTTTTCTATTGCAAATGTTTGGCCTCTAATCCCCAATTCTCCAGTGATCACTGGTACAGTAATTACTTTCATTGCTGATCCTTCCCAAACTATCAAAATCATTGTATATATCGATCTTCTTCTTTTCTTTGTGTTCAATTCTTATGTCAAATGGATAAGAGACTTCTATCGGGTAGCAATTTTTTTCTGTTTGTCCAGCAGGACTATATCTGGCTGCTTTTGTGTTAAAGATGTAACTTTCTGTATCGGAATATCACACAGGAATTTCAATTTGCTATTCTCCAGCAATTTCTATTTCTTTCTGATAACATGTTCATAATAATTGTGGACTATTTGAACGTTTGTATACAACTTCCAATGAATAATCACACCAAATTTATCATTCTTCCATTTCTTAAATTCTTTCTGAGCCATACACTTGCTTTATTATTATTATTATTATTATTATTATTATTATTATTATTATTATTATTATTATTTTCTTTGATTTCTGGCGTTTACATATTTCTTTCCGGGTCCCGCCCAGGGACCTAAGGTTAGAAATGGCAGCATGACACTTTCCACTGACAAAAAAATTACATAGATAAAGCCCTTCGTAAAGTGTGGGCTGTACTTGTCAGAACAATTTTTGTATCTCCTTGAGGCATGGACTTCCAGGAATCCCTTCAATTAGTCTACTGCAATCTTTTCCAACCAGTCATAGGGTTCCAACTACAACAGGGATTGTTGATGTTCCCATTTGCCACATTTTCGAGATTTCTATTTCAAGGTCCTTGTATTTTGACAGCTTTTTGAATATCTTCAAAGATACATTGCAGTCAGCAGGGACTGCCATATCAATAAGGAGGCACCGTTTTTGTTTGTGGTCTTTAATAACAATATCTGGGCGGTTGGCTTTGATTATTCTGTCAGTGTGTATTGTGTAGTCCCATTGTTTATTATTATTATTATTATTATTATCATTATTATTTTCTGTAAATAATTTCGCTTGTTTATGAATACCCATAAACAGATTATTTGCTTATAGATCGACACTTCTGTCCCGAAACAAATTGAAGGTTCTTGATCCTATGCCCAAGATCCTTATAGTATCTGTGCGCTCCACCTAAAATCTATGTATCACTCCTCCAGCACCCCTTCTTTAGAAGAGTGTAGTAGTAAATAAGAAGTGTAGCAGTAAGTGTAGTCTGTAATAAAAAAAAAAGTGTTAAACACACAAAAATATATGTAAGTGGGATGCTGATACGTTTTCCGCCCCACCACATCCTTAAATATGACCAAACATTAAATCTTTGCCGAGAAGGTAGTTCTCAGAATCTTCCCATTATATATGAATACACAGTACTTTTTAATGTGAATTTATTTATTTATCTATTCATTTATTTATTTAGCAACTGTCGCTAAGGTCACTTGACCACAGATCTATATTCGCCATTCTAAAAGTGTTGCAGTTTAAAATGCCACATTTCTTACTTGTTCAGACAATTGTTTCAGTATTTTTTTTCAAATCTTCTTGGAACTATTCCAAATTTTTCACTGATGGTAATCACTTCCCGTACTTTCGTATTCAAATTCTTTTTAAGTTCTCAAACAAAAAGATTATAAGATGGTTGTTTACCTTCCCTGCTTCAACTGAATTTCCTTCCTCCTCATCTTTTTGTCCCCTTTCTACGAAAAAAAACACCAATATTATTACCATACTGCTTTTCCCTCCTTTACTTAGTTACGCCCTGACATTACCTCAGATAAATAATGGACCATTTTGTTTTGTTTAAAAAGATAGTTCTGTTTGTTTTAGTCATGCTTATGATTGACATTCGAAATGTCTGGCACATAATTAGAGGATTGAGGATTTGTGCGAATATATGAGTGGAAGCACGCAAACGAATTAAATTTATAATATCTTTACTCACAGGACTGCGTGCAAACATTAGTGGATTTACCGTAAATAGATGTTTTCACTTAGAAAGTGAGTGATTATGCCAACATTGAAGGGGGTCTCAAATTTTCTTCAATATGAAATCCCAAATTCATAGCAATCATGCTATTTTGAAGCTTTAAAATTGATCGTTAGGAACATTTGATGGATAAAGAGGAACGATTAACACCCAGTATATTTACATGGCACAATAACGTTGAAAATTGCAGTAATGATTTGCAGATACTACTAAATTAAAAAAAACAAAACAAATGCATTGAAGATCCCGAGTAACTCCTACGTAGTTAAAGGCAACTGGATGATTTTATCCTCTCAAGCTCTACCCCCAACTCAGTAATGAAGTTAAGAAAAATCTGTCTGACATGAATATCGAGAAGCACAACATATCGTAGACTAAATCAAGTTTTTTTTTTTAATTTTTTTTTTAAGAATGTGGGCCTACTTTAAAAAAATAAGCATAAGGAAGATGGAATGAAATGGGCCACAGAATACATAAAGAATAATTTCCAACCGTTTATTACAGCCACGCTATCATCGATGGGTCAGACTGAAGGTGCAAAAGCTGAGTTGATAATGATGAAAACCATTCTCACAGAGGCTGACACATCAATAAAATGAAAGTGGTGTGATGTTTTGGGGTTATCGGTGTTGAATTAGATCTATAGCTAGTTCAGGATTGTGCTAAGATGACAGCTCTTGCATATATTCAGTTTTTTGAAGGAACAGAAGCCATAGTTCAAGAAGAAGCCAAATGCTTTCAGATAAATGAAAAGTTACTTATGCACTTTCGCTGAAGGTGACTAATGAATATCTGCATAAAATGGGCTTTAAACGGGCTGGCATGTTCACCTAACATTAACTCGATTGAAAATTTGTAGAATATTCTAAAAGGAAACTTTACATTGAAAAGACGGCAATTTATCAATAGAGATAAACACTGGAATGTTATTCTGGTTGTTGTGTAGACGCAAAATTAATAAATCAAAAAATGAAAATTTGAGGAGGTTGGATACATATAATTTCTTATTACAATATAATATTTTTAGACGTTATGTAACCTGAGTAATCACGTGAAATTAATATATATACATATACATATGCGCGCGCGCATGTGTGTGTGTGTGTGTGTGTGTGTGTGTGTGTGTGTGTGTGTGTGTGTGTGTGAATCCCCAGTATACCCTCTATCCAGTGTACGGAGCGATAGCTGAAGGAGCCATATATGAAACTCTAGAGCCGAGATGATGAAGATAACATCAGTTAGCTAAGTGATAAATTTTGTATACGTATTGCTCCTATATATATATATATATATATATATATATATATATATATATATATATTTACCTATCATAATTTCACACAAACCCCACCACACGTATATACATACATGCGAGGAAATATTATTCAGCGGAAATATAAAATATATGACATGTATACATTCACGAGTCATTCACGAGACATTTCAAAAAAATTAATCCGTTTGTCTGACGATCGCTAAAGCGTGAAACCCAGGGTCACAGGCTCACATCTATCCAACCACACACACACACATATATATATATATATATATATATATATATATATATATATATATATAGTTTATGCAAAACTAGGTAATCCGTATGGGTAGACCCAAGGAGGATGATATCCAGAGAGCTCAATGTAAATTCAGAGCAGATAGGTTTAAATAAAAACAGACCACTTTAAGGTTCCATGTAATAAGTTATTTCACCACAACCCTTTTAAAGGGCTCTGGATCATCAGACTTTACTTCCAAAGGTTGAAATGAAAAATGAAAAGAAATTTACACATTTTTGACGGAGCGCACCAAGCATATGTAAAATCAACGAAGTGAGGAAGTGAGGTGGGAGAGAAGACATGAGTGAGTTAGATGTACCATTTCAATTCTTTATCCTTAACCCCACTCTGTTTAGGTTAGACGTCGCTTAAACTTAACACGTGTTATCTCAAGACATAGATGGGTAAGGTGTGAGGGGGAAGACCGACATTAAAGGAAGAAGCTACAACAAACAATAATAAATCAATTCCATGAGGGCAGGTTTCACTCAAATTCTTAGACGCTGTTATTTCGCATTACTTTAAAGGGTATATTTGGGGGTTAAAGTTTGATATAAATCTAAATGTCTAAACAATCTACGAAGAATTTAATTTGAAGTTTGTTGGAGTTTTGGGTATTTTCTATGAAATAGTCGATTGGAAAAACTCATAGAAAGTACATTGAAAAAATAATCCATTTTATATTTAGTAATCTTTTTTTTATTTTCCTAAAGTTTTTTCTTATTGATTAAGTTGACATCTATGCGTTCATTAATTAAACACGTGACTGTTTTTAGGTCCCTAATTATCAAAGGTTATTCCAATTTAAATAATTTTATCATCAATAATGATTATTAAAGGGTAATATATTTCAATTTAAATTAAATTATCAATTTAAAGTTTACCTCCGTATTATTTATTTAAACTCACTTCCAATTGGAGAATATTAGAGGAGAAAATTGGATAAAACATTACGAGGAGAAAATTAGGTCCTTCTTTTACAATCTTTTATATATCCATACACATACACATGTCTACACATATCCGAACACCTACCTATGTTCACATACCTATAACTCACTATATACCTATGAATTCTTATATACACATGCACACACATCTACACAAAAACTATATGTATATTCCCATACCTACACATATACACCTGTAGAGAAATACATACACACATATCTACATACATATCCACACATACACATATACTTACATATATACATATACACACATAAAGTCATATGTATATCTATATACATATACATCCATGCAATACACATACAAATACCCCTATATGTACATCCATACATATGCACATATACACATATACACATAGACATACACATACACACACACATATATACACACACACACATATATATACATATATATATATATATATATCCACATATATATATGTATATATATACATGTACGCATACATACACACATATATATCTCTATACCCATGTCCACACATACACCCACTTATGTCTGCATTCGAAGACCATATCAATATCAATATGTAATTACATTATGAATACACAAATCGTATAATTATACATATCTCTACACATATATTACCCGCTATTCCATATCTATGGCAAGACATATAAGTACCCATCTAATTATACACATCCACACTCACATAAAAAAAACCCTTGTATGCCTCTCTTTCCATATAAAAACATATACATGTACATATTAAAAAGCGTATCAGTGTTCAAGTACAATACCATAGTTATATACATACAGTCATGTGTTGGCGCTCATACGTGCATAGTAACATTTCCAAAAGCAAAAAGAACAAAAGTCATTCAATATTATTCTTCCTATATAGTTATTTCTCAATGTATTTACTTAGGTTTAGGTTGTTCTTGTGCCGGCATTTAAAAACTAGTTCATTGTGTCTATTTAGTAATAAGTCTGGATCTTTATGTTTGATTATGAAGATTTCCTCTTTTATGCATAAGTCGCATCTGTCTCTGAAATTTTTTGGAGTTCTGACTCTCGATATTATTTTCCACTTTATTTGTGGGGTTAGGCCACCCTCCAAAAAATCCCAATAATGTTTTGATAGTGCCGTTTCGTTCTTTTTACATTTATTTTTGAAGGACTGGCGATGGTTGTACAGTCGGTGTTTCCAATTCCCCGCCGATATTCCTATGTATATCTTTTTCTCCTCAACCTTATCTTTGGGGAAAATTGTTGCTTCATATATTGTATTTTCCTCCATGCATATTCCTTCAACTGGGCACTCTGATCCTGTCCTGCAGTTGCATGTTGATGTTTCCATTCGGGTTGTATTATGATTATTTTTTTTAGATTCAACATGAAGATTGCGTTGTGCATGTAACTCAGTCATGCAACCAGTAATAAAAAAATGAATATACCGACTTCAAAGTTTTGTCGACGGACCCTTTAGCAACCACTCCTTCTGTTTCTTTTATTTCTACTATCTTTTCAGATATATTTCATTTATCTCTTGATTTTACATATATATATATATACATATATATATATATATATATATATATATATATATATATATATATATATATGTGTGTGTGTGTGTGTGTGTGTATGTGTGTGTGTGTGTCTTTTTTTCTTTGAATTCGTTCCGTTCTAGGACGGGACGAGAGATTTTCTGTTCCCCTTCATGTTCTCTAGAAAATATTTTTAATCTATGCGACCAAGACATCATTAATTCTCAATTTTACATGTGCCTTTATAATCCTCTTTGGAACGTGTTAAAGCAATTTTCTCAGATTTGCTTCCAAATTCTATAATTTTCCAAATCTTTTTTGTCATGAAATACAGTCCTTAAAGTCCTTATTATTGTTGTTGTTGTTGTGTACAACGCCGTCAAATGTCTATATATATCCTTTCAATACACATAGATGGAATGATGCCAAACATTTTGTGTTGCGTGGATTGAGGAATAGATAAGGTTTATTCTACACTAAATCGAATATTTCTTTACTTTCACACGTCGCCTTCACGATTACACGTTACTTTTCTACAATATTCAGATATTGATTATTCTTAATTTCGTCAGAAGATGACTATTTTGTTCATTTGGTGTCGGTCATGATAAAGAAAGGGCGGATAATTAATTTAAATTCGAATCGGAGATAGATAATTGATTTCCGCCTTGGGTTTTTGCTTTTCGTCCGAATTGTAACCAAGCTCAATATATTAAATTGCAAAATGCAATTCCTTTTGCTGGGTAGGAGGAAGGGTTGTCGTTCCCAACAGATCAATTCAGCTTGTTAGTCTGTTCAAAGTGTAAAAAAAAATCTATGAGCGACTTTCAAGGTTAGGGCAATAAACACGGCAAATCAATAATGGTTGCTAATACGGTTGCTTTGGTGAAAACTAAATGTTCCAACTTAAATTTCATGTCAGTTGATTTCTTCGTCTCGTCTTTCGTGTCGATTGCAACGGGGGTAAAATGTGGTTGACGACATGCCTGGCTCGAACATTGTAAAAAGAACCGAAACTTGATACCAAACCGATTAGCAATCTACCTGTACCGGATAACAAGCAAGGGAGTACCATTAAACAATTAACAATAGAACCTACCATCTTAATACTTCTCAGTTGTTCGTCTCAGTGATCCTACCCCCTAATCATAAACATTTGATTTTAAAAAAATGAAGTATTATTCAGCAATATTAGTCGTTAGATATATTCCACTGATATTTATGAAACTTTACTTGGAAAAAAGGTCAAATAGAAGGAGACGGAAACAGAAATGTTATGTTGCGCCAATTAACTGAATGTAGATTAAATACTTTGCCTTTCTTGTAAAACAGCATTCAAAGCTTTTTTATCCGAGCTGTAATATCAACCGGTTTTGTTGCTACAATGTCATCTCTGCACCGAGAGGAGCAAAAGGAGTTGTTGTAGTTGCTGCTTTCGTCATTATTATTATTATTATTGGAATAAGACGATTCGAATTCATATTCTATCTACGACAGTTTGTGTTCACTTAAACCAATTTGGGAAAGGAATCAATGCATTTTTCCGCACCCCGCAATTTTTGGTGGGGAAACTGAACTCCATAGAAACTCGTTGGTAATCAGTTTAAGAGAAACTATGGTGAAACTACTCATCTTCAATGCACAATCATGACAATGTCCAGTTACCACTTCTTAAATGAAAGGAAGCTTTGAAGAGTCATAATCGCCTCTATCCAGAAGCGACATAACAAGATAAAATTATTTATGCTAGTATTTAACATCTCGATAATTGCACCTTTGGTTCTATATAAAACTTATATAATACCCCTTCCATAACTTTTTTTTACAACGCATTTTTCTTTCTTTCAAGTTTTTTCTTTTTCGATTTGTAATTCCTCCCTTCATCTATTTTTCTTTCCATTTTCTCACTTGTTCTATGGATTATTTTTTTTTTTGATTGATTTTCTTTTCTTTTTCCTTTTCTTTATTTTCCTCCTCTTTCTTTCACGTTCCCTTTTCTTTTAAATAACTGCTTAGGTTTTCTTTCTTAATTTTCCTGCCATTCTCTTTCTAACCCTCTACCCCTGTAACTCTCGCATATTTTCTTTTCTTTTTTTTCCAGCTTCTCATCTGATTCTCCTTCATATATATATATATATATATATATATATATATATATATATATATATATATACACGGTTACTTTCTTTATCTCTTTTTCTGTCTCTATAGTTTTATTTACAACTGTTTTTCATCCTTTCACCCGTCGGTCTTCTGTTCCTCTATTCTTTGATCCTTTCTCTCCCACCACCACATTCTTTTTCATTGAATATGAAAAAAAAAAATCGTAAGAAAAATGAAACGGAGAGAAGAGTACGTGTGCGTATGTGTTTGTCTGTGTGTGAAAGAAAGAAAGAAAGAAAGAAAGAAAGAAAGAAAGAAAGAAAGAAAAGTGTGTAAGCAGAGCATGTCCGACATGGTCATCACACTAAATACGAATCAGTCCAATTTTTAAATATATTTCTCGTGTTACGCGTGATTTTTTTTTTTTTTTTTTTTTTTTTTTTTTTGTATAGAACAAGATATTTTTAAGGAATGTATTCAAGAAATATATTTGGTTCGGTTTTAATTCATCAGATTTTAATAAATATTTTATCGATTTGTTTCATTTTGCATCCGACTGGCCATGAAGACAATGTCGATTTGCTAGAAATTCTTTTCCAGTTTTCTAAATAGAGATGCCATATTCAGCTCGGCATAAAAAATGGCTGCCGGCGTCTGTTGTAAGCAAAACAAAGGTACTTTTTTTATATAAGCACTTCAAAGTAATCACAATAGAATGAGGAAAACGATGAATCTTATGCAACTATATTATTCGACTTTTCCTCTTCTCACAGCCATTGCAAATTGAGGTTTTTTTGCTCTTAGCGTGGGCGTGTGTACAATATTCAGAGTAGAAATATATATATATATATATATATATATATATATATATATATATATATATATATATATATATATATATATATGCATTAGATTTTAAACGAAGAAAAATATACGTTCGCACACTTTTAGAAGCAAAACAAACGATAATTTTGTTTATTTCCTGTTTCGGAATATCTATATAATCTTCAGAAATAATTTTATAACAATAAATTGTACGAGTCTGACCGTAAGTAACAAAATATTCTATTCAGAAACGTTTATCTGTAGATGAGAGAAAGAGAAATAGAGAGAGAAGAGGGAAGATAGAGAAAAAGGCTGAGCGAGAGCAGTATTTACCGTGAGTGTCCTTCTGCATTGTTTTTAAACATGCAAATAATTTACCCCATTTTGTTATTTTCGCGCGTCCTTGAAATTCAACAATTCAAAAATAAAGATTCTAAACATGGTTGACCACGGGCAGCAAGGAAAGAACTTGAATCGCCTGCTTCTGAAATCATTCTTTTAATCGATGAATCACACAAAATTATATATCATCATCTCCCAGATAGATAGATAGATAGATAGATAGATAGATAGATAGATAGATAGATAGATAGATAGATAGATAATGAACAGACATGGGATAGATAGATAGATAGATAGATAGATAGATAGATAGATAGATAGATAGATAGATAGATAGTGAACAGACATCGGATAGATAGATAGATAGATAGATAGATAGATAGATAGATAGATAGATAGATAGTGAACAGACATCGGATAGTTAGATAGATAGATAGATAGATAGATAGATAGATAGATAGATAGATAGATAGATAGATAGATAGTGAACAGACATCGGATAGTTAGATAGATAGATAGATAGATAGATAGATAGATAGTGAACAGACATCGGATAGATAGATAGATAGATAGATAGATAGATAGATAGATAGATAGATAGATAGATAGTGAACAGACATCGGATAGTTAGATAGATAGATAGATAGATAGATAGATAGATAGATAGATAGATAGTGAACAGACATCGGATAGATAGATAGATAGATAGATAGATAGATAGATAGATAGTGAACAGACATCGGATAGTTAGATAGATAGATAGATAGATAGATAGATAGATAGATAGTGAACAGACATCGGATAGATAGATAGATAGATAGATAGATAGATAGATAGATAGATGTGATCAGTGACAAAAAAAAATTATTATATATTAATTGTTAATCACAAGACAGAAATGAAGCACAGAGATTAATGTTATTAGTTCGGAATTTTCGGGTACGCCTGTGTCCTTCATCAGCGATGTGAGAAATAAACAGAGAAAGGGGGGAGACTCACCAACGGTGTTTTTTTTTTTTTTTGTTTGTTTTTTTCTTGGCTGGTGGGAACTCGTTGTAGAAGTTATTATTAATATAAATCCGATCCCTGCTTTTTTCCTCGCCTACGAAACTTTTTTGAAAATGATCGGGGTGAATGCATTAGTCTGTTTTGTCTTTATCGGTGTGGAAGGTGGCTGGTGTATGATTTTGAACGAGGGCAAGAGGTTTTAGGATTTGGGGTGGGGAAGACGTCCCTTATATGGTCAGTGTTGATGGATTTGACTAGATGGGTAGAGATTGAGGAGGCAAGAATGTAATTAAAAATAAAATGGAAAGAAAAAGATGATAGGAATCGCAAAAAAAAAGGATAAAATATTTTGATAAAAATCTTTTGGAAAACTATAGTCAGAAAATGGGGGGCGCAGAAAAATAAACAGATAAAAACATAATTGTAGTAATAACAGTGCATGAAGGACAGAGGGGAAGGTGTCCGCAAAAATAGATATTTACTGTGTTTGTGTGATAAATGTATACCCAACCTATCTTATAAAATTTCGAAATCCTAGGTTTCAGAGAAGAGAAATATATTAGGGGTGGGGGGAAATGTCTGTTTAAATATTGATTATAAATGTGGTAGGTACTCATTCGCGGAGTGGTGTTGCTGGTAATGGGTTTCCTTGTGGAATGTATACTCTTTGAGTAAACCCAAATCTCTGTTTAGACCTTTTTATGTAGGAGTTTGTTTTCAGGGTGTATTTCAACTCTGACCTGCGTCTATTTTCTTGGCTGTCGAACCTAGACGCTAAAAGCATGCACCTGACGTCGTCGAAGCTGTGACCAAGTTGGTTGAAGTGTACGGATACCAGGAAATTGTTGTTGTTGTCCCTGATGCTCTTCTTGTGGTTATTGAACCGGAATCGGAACTCAGTTCCGGTTTCTCCCACGTAATCCACTTTCTCGCATTTGTGACAGAAGAGTAGATATACGTGATTGAAGCGGTCACAACTTAGAAGAGGTGATTAACAATTAATATATAATAAATTCTTTTTGCACTGATCACATTGGTACCTTTTCGTTTTCCTTTGTTTTATTAACCAACCTATCTATTTAAATACTACAAGAAGCACACGTGGACTCTTCTTCTTATATATATATATATATATATATATATATATATATATATATATATATATATATATATATGCGTATGTGTGTGAGAGTATGTGTGTGTATGTGTATCTTTCGTTAAATATGACACACAAGGAAAATTTAATAACTTTTATTTAGTTTTTCCAGCGTTTGGTGGGGAGTAAAGGACTGCAAAAATTGTTCATTTGTGCTAAGCGCTTTCAACTACATCCTTAGCCATTGTTTTACGCACTGTTAATTTCTCTTCATGTTTTGACTGCTTAAGAAAAAACTGTGTGGAACAGAAAGAAAGAAAGAAAGAAAGAAAGAAAGAAAGAAAAAAAGCGTTTCTTTGAATACGAATAGAAGTATTTATTCCATGAAGACAAATTAACAACGGTTAAAACAAACCTTCCTAGAAATGGAAAGATGCTTAAAAGTAAAGATTCTGCCTACACACACACACACACACACACACACACACACACACACACACACACACACACACACACATATATATATATATATATATATATATATAAAGTATAGTGTATGTGTTTGTGCGTGTGTGTGTCCAAACAACTCCTCCTCTCACACTGATTCGATTTCAATGGTTCATAGCTCTTTCAAAAGCCTTTGAAAAGTTAGGCCTAGAGAATTTCGTTGAGCTCAGATTCAGGGTTGCCAGATTAAGCGAGGTTAAAAATATATATTAATATATCTTTAATATTTAATTGTACTGTCACAATTGTACACTACTATGATAGCTACTGTTTCATTACTGTTCTTTTATTCGAGGATTGTTTCGATTTTCATATAAACATAGTTCTGTTTAGGAATATCGTCTTATATAGAGCAAAAAAGTGTTTAAAATTTGCATTTTATTTGGCCTTCAACAAGTTGGCATCTAGTTGTAAAACTTTCCTCAACTATAAAAAGCCAATTTATGAATGAAATGTTCATTTAAAATTCTTGTTTCAAAGATGTCAAGTAGTGAATATATATTTTCGAAGCGATAGCGAGCGTGCGAAGTCTGCTTGTATATACACACACACACACGCACATGTGTGTGTGTGTGTGTGTGTGTTGGAAATATATAGGTAAGAATGGAAAGGAGAAGTGAAAAGGCCAAGTAAATAATCGGCCAATTGAATGAAAGTGACGGCAAAGTAAGAAAAAAGACGAAAAACTTAAACCTGCGCCTTAATTAATAAATATAACAACGAAATGTAGACAAGTAAAAAGGTTGTGGTGTATGCTCGTCGATATCTGAGTCCAGAGTTACGCAGTTAAAGAAACAGGCCTGCATTGACTGATAAGACAGAAACACACAATAGACGTTAGAAATTGACGTTAGAATCAGGTAGAACCTTACTTCCTTTGAAATTCTCGAAAAGAGATACATTAAAATAGCCTTTTCTTTGATGTCAATCAACTCAGATGTTTATAGAAAAACTATGCAAGCAATGCGTCGAAGTTTAAGTTGTTTTTTTTTTTTGTTTCGCCATAGTGTGTTTTTTTATGAAATCGATTGGGTTCGATACAAAAAATGTCGACAACTATGAGATTGATCAGATTTTATTTTCTCGTGAATTTCTTTGATATTAGAGTCATATTTGCTTCTTCTTTTTTTTATTTTTCTTTCATTTTTCTCATCTCTCTTCTTTATTTTCTACAATCGTACATGTTTTCCTTTTCTTTATTGATTAAAAGTTCGTCTAGTTTTCTCACTTCTTCCTTCATTATTTAATTTTATCATTCATTTCATTCTTCTCTATCAATATATTTGCTTATTTAGATCCACTCATTTCATCTTTAACGTCCCTCTTTCTTTCACTATTTACTTATTTATTCCATTTTTCTTCATTATTTTTCTGCCGTACATTTTTATTCAATTATACTTTTTTTCTTTTCATTCAAGCAAAACATTTTACCTTTTTCGTTATTTCATTCTTCCGTTTCTTATTTTTCATCATTCCATCTGAACGCTTTTTGATTTTTGTTTCTTTCAATCTTTTTCTTTCCTACCTTTTTATTCAATTTTTCTTTTCTTTTAAATTTTTTTTCTTTCTTTCTTTCTATTTTAATGTTCTTTTTTCCATCAATTTTTTTCATTCCAAATGAACACCTTTTCCTTTCAACCTCTATTTTCAATCTTTGTTTTCCATTTTTCATTCCACCTAAACTCTTTTTCTTCCATCCCTTTTATTTAGGTATCTCTACTTTGTCACTGAAAAAATCAATATAGCATCACGAAAATAGCCCTAAAGCTTAATAAAAACGAAATTTTATCGCCAAAATGTTTATGTTATTATTGAAAGAAAGAGGAACATATTTTATTAAATTTTTAATCCTTTCTCGCATGTTCGAAATTTTGATTAAAAATCATGATTTTTTTTTTGCGTTAGCGGTCGACGTAATATTTATGATTAGTGTTTTAGCACCTTTTTCAGGTAAAAAAACATATTGATTTGGAAATTCTTGCAGAAATCAAAATATTTGTCGGATTTTAATGAAATTTTAATTAAATTATGTTTTAAATTTTTGTTTAGAAAATCTTAGTAAAAAAATCTATTTATTTATATTATGCAACGTATCCATTCCTGAAAGTAAGGGCTACCATACACGACATTATCAGAAAATAAAACGGTGATTATAGTAAATTTCAAGGCAACATTCTTAAAATTAGATTACAGAGAATATTTTCCAACATTTTTTAGATTACTGAGTACTTGAAATTTATATAAAAAAAAAGCTCAATCGTCATTTTCTTAAATTATGATTTAACAGATCAAATTTCCGTAGAAAAACAATAAAACTGTCAACCACCTTGTCACGTGATTGACAAGTGAGGACAAGGACGTAATCACCGCTACTGTTTTTTTTTTTGTTTTTTTTTTATCCATTTCTCTATTATTTTAAACTTGAAGTAATTTTTTTTTTCTTTCAAATCAGATAAATTATACTTTAAATAAGCTAATAATCCTCAAATAAAATTTCAGAAAAGATATATTTTATTTTTGGTAGATTTTTTAATACAGAGAATTACATTGTGATGAAAGACGACTAAGATGATTAAAAAAGGACGCTGTAATCCGCTATTTTAGAAAACAATTTTAAATATCGATTGTAATCAATATAATTTCTGTTTAAAATACACCAGAAATTACAGAAATTATTACTGGAAATAATAAATTTCATCCTACAGATTTCAATTAAAGCTAAAATGAAATCTTCAAGAGAGCCTTTTTATTTATAAAAAACTCATTTTAAAGTAAGGTATCGAAAATTAGTTGAGATACCTACTTTTCATTCAATCTTTCTTCATTCCAGTTACACTCTTTTCTTTCTTTTTTTCTTTCTTATGGCACTTTTCATTCAATGTTTCTTTCCCTTTTTTCCAGCCAAGCTTTTTCTTTTTTTGCTTCCGTCAAATTTCATTCAATCTTTCTTTCATATGAAGACAAGAAATAAAGATTAACTGAAATGGAAAATTTTCAAACTGAATTTTTTTCTCTATCACTGCTATACTGTACTATTTTCATTTATTCTTTCTTTTTCTTTCTTTTTCCTTCCATTATCTCAGATATGAATTCACTTTTGCCCTCATTTTCTCTTCATGATTCATTTGCACGTTTGTTGCTCACGTCAATTCTTTAATCTTCTTTTGTCCCATAAGTCTTTAGTCTCTTCCTACCTTTCAGCTCTCCCTCATTCCTTTCTCCATTTATTCTTTGCCCCACCATCTTCTTTATCTTCAGCCTCACATTCGTGCCAAAATCAACAGCCCGACAGATGCATCCGGGCCAACTTACAATGACGTCAGCTTAAAAGATAAGCAAACCGTTCTTTCGTCAAATCGATTCTACCCAATATGGACTCATGTCGTATTTCAGGGATTCAATGATTCATATCAGGCGCCGACCATTGAGTGATAGGGTGTCACTCTTTTGCAAAGTCTTTTACACACCAAAAATGTCAATAA
This sequence comes from Acanthosepion lycidas, assembly GCA_963932145.1. Lineage (NCBI taxonomy): Eukaryota > Metazoa > Mollusca > Cephalopoda > Sepiida > Sepiidae > Acanthosepion > Acanthosepion lycidas. Next base: position 50,499,686 of record OZ010603.1, on the reverse strand, counting down.
ATTATTCTCACGGTGTATGTGTATATATATATATATAAAATGGACAAAGTCCGACTGTTATTTTAAGACATTTTTATGTTTATACATTCTTTTTTATAGATACAAATATTTAAGTAAATGCTCTGTTTTATAATAAACAGTATTAATAACATTTACCGGCCTGAATGTCAAGAGAAATTTTCATAGAAAATAAGAATCGAACCTGTATCCTATGCGGGACCGTCATTTAGCTTGACGTGCGTTAACCGTTCGAGCCACGGAGAATCGTCCGATTAGCAAGGTCGATTTTACTGCTTTTAAACTTCAATCTTTCATGATTCTCTCCCGTACATTCATATCTACTCAAAGCATATCAAAATGTAAACAAATGACGTCACACATGAAATGAACAAAGTCCGACAATCATTTTAAGACATTTTTATGTTTATACATTCTTTTTATAGATACAAATATTTAAGAAATGCAGTTTTATAATAAACAATATTAATAACATTTACCGGCCAGAATGTTCGAGAAATTTTCATAGAAAATATTCGTTCTCCGACAGGAATCTAATCTGTATCTTATACGGAACCGTCATTTAGCCTGACGTGCTTTAACCGCTCGAGCCACGTGGGAGATTCATGGAAGATTGAAGTTTAAAAACAGTAAAATCGACCTTGCTAATCGAACGATTCTCCGTGACTCGATGGGTTTCATCCTTTAGAACTTCATCGGACTAGGTTTTGTTTTTGTTGATGCGACTACACGTGCACACGAACGAGGAATGCTTACAATTTTAAATTTGAAAAATCATTTTTTTTAATGCGGGTATATAATCTAACTAATTTCATTTAGATACGTTTTTGTTTTTCTTTCCATCATCTTTGTTATTAAATATCCGACATTGGGATAACAGAAGATCTACCAAGAAATGGTGATAGTTGTAAAAAATTTTCTCTAGATGAACTAGCAAATTAAACATTTCTAAACATTTCTATATCAAAATTGTGGTCACTTTTATTACGGTAGCAACTAATTAGTTTAATCTCTTATTTTTATTATGATATGCATTATATACGATATTAAATACTCTTTCCATAAAAATGTAGAAATTTAAAACACACATACACACACACACACACACACACACATATATATATATATATATATATATATATATATATATATATATATGAAGAAATATAGTCTTAAGGTGTGCTATATTTATGGGATAAAGTGCTCAATATCAGAAATAGAGCGTGTGTAAATATACAAGTGAACATTGAATAACACTTAAAGGCCTATAACTGTTGACTTCAATTTTCACTTTTTAAATAAGTAAATCGTTATCAACATGGTCTCCGTAGGTAAAATTGGTAGCAGGGATTCATGTTCAATTCCTGACTGGATACATACTATTCTTTAGTCCAACTTCTCGAGCTAGACCCGGTTTTTTAAGAAAAAAAAACTAAAAAACATGGAGACCAACTCAAACACGTGTAACCATTTAAATAGCGTATTTAGCAATAAGAAAAAAATGGTGGATTAAAATATCTATTTATCTACACACACACACGGAGGCACACGCTTATATATATATATATATATATATATATATATATATATATATATACGTTTCATTGAATAATATAGGCATATTGTATCTACTTATATTTAGACTGATACTTTCCAGTTTTATAATCAGTTTCTTGATCTTAAGATGAACTTCAACAAGGAAGGTGTCGTAGTTCTTTTTTTGTACTCAACTAGTTTCGACCTTTTCTAAGATCATCTTCAGGGGCAAATTACAAAGATAAATTTATTGTAATTGCGATAAAATCCGTATTCCGTTGTGATAGTGTTTTTTTCTTAAGCAAGCGCGAACTATATGTCTATATTATTCAATGAAATCTGTTTGAATGAATATATGCTGCCTAAATACACACACACACACGCACTCACACACATATATATATATATATAAGCGAATGATGAAAGTACGCGGCAGAAATCACTTCACAGAATCTGATCAAATGACGAAGTGGCATTTCTTTTTGTGGAGTTATTTTTAGTTGGTCAGAGAATTTCTCTACACACTGTCACAGATAGATAGATAGATAGATAGATAGATAGATAGATAGATAGATAGATAGATAGATAGATATTGTACTTAATATTAAAGTTTCTCGCTTTATTTGTACCTACCTAATGTACCATTTTATTGTGATATTTCTCGGAATATGTTAAGATATATAATATATATTTTTGCGTGCGTTTGTATCTGTTATATAGAAGTAGAAATAATATATGCAACTCTTTCTTTATTTCACTCTTACTCTTAAAATTCTTTTACTCTCTATCTTCCCTTGTCTTTACGTATTTCTTCCTTCTTTTTTATTACTTCTAATATCTTCTATGCTTCTTTTTTGGACGAACTGCTATTCCTCTCTTTTCTTTTCTTTTTTTTTTCTACTATATTTTCTAATCCTCTGTAAAATGACCAACCCGCCCCATGAGATTTTTCAAGATCAATTCGAGAAAGAAAATTTGTAAGACAGATTATCAGATTTGCTGTGATCATCAATGATTTCCACTTCACCGATGCTACTGGTTAGAAAAGCAAAAAAAAAAAAAAATTGCATTTATTTATTTTTACTAATTATTCCTTTAAACAAATATATCCTGTGTCTTGGTATATGTAGATACGCATTTGCTCCGTGAGGCATTGACTGGAGTTTGAGCCTGAGGTTTGAATGTTGATTGTCAATGCAATTTCGCCCGACACGCAGAAAAAAATTCGATTCCGGTAAGTTTGATCAACTACTTTTGCTTCTAGGGCCTCATTGGCTGTCACAGGCCTTTGATAAATTTAACAAAGTTTCAGAACAAAGCACAGACATGGCTGCATTTATACGTTACTTAACTAGTGAATGTAGTAGCTACCATTTTCCCAAAAAGACAGCATTCCAGTCAAAATAAAGTAACAGCGCGAATCAGAATGTTGATTTTCAAGAAAGTTAGGTAAGCTTTCTCGGCTTAAGAAAGTCATGATTGCTACCCAAGGTTTTGCTTCGAAAGTATATACTTTCACTCCTCAATAAAACGTTATATATATATATATATATATATATATATATATATATATATATATATATATATATATATATATATATATATAAAGAGAGAAAGAGAGAGAGAGTGAGAGAGAGAGAATTAATACAAGTAAAAGTTTCATAAACGAACCTTCCGGGAATCACTACCTCCACTCGTCAGTGGATATCAGCAATTGACTGTTCATATTTCTCGATTTTTCTTTTTACTCGTACAAGTTTTTTTTTTATAGTGTATGTGCGCGTTCGCGCTCGTGTGTCCATACGTACGTCTGTGCTGTGCATACGTGTCGAATGTTGGGATTATTTTCCCTTTTCATCGTTATTTTATCACTTTACACTCATTCCTTAACCTTTTCTCTCTTTTTCTCTTTTTCTTTCAATTCTTATCATTTGGCTTTCGCTTTATCGCTGTTAATTTGTCTGATTCAGGAATTGGAGAGTCAAGTCCCAGTTCCAATCGAGTTCAATGCATTCATTCCCTCCTCCAGCTATAGCAGGACAGACCGGATACTATAGCTGTGGATGACAACCGGCCAGAATGGGGATAACTCTGAATTTAAGTCACGCTGAGTGCCGTTTATGGACCTGTGCTTGTTATGCAGCAGTTCTAAGCATTCTTCCAAAAAGTGTTGCTTTCATCATTATAATCAAATCTTATGTGAGGGAAGTCCTGCTGCTTGGTTCTAAGAACTGAGCTGTCGAAAAACAACAGGATAATTCTCTCTCTCTCTCTCTCTCTCTCTCTCTCTCTCTATCTATCTATCTATCTATCTATCTATCTATCTCTCCATATATATATATATATATATATATATATATATATATATATATAAACTATAATATATATACATAAAGGGTGCGATGGGTAAATTGTCGCCATTTTATATTTTTAATTCCGCACATGCGCGTTAATTTCTTTTTTTAAATTTTGGAAACTGCACAGTATAGTACGGCCAGTTGGGACTCGTCTGTGATAAAAAGAGCATCGTGACGCCAGAAATTTGGAAAGGTATGCTGTACTGCTTCGCGTTCGCGACAGAAGATCCAGTACGAACATTTCAGAGCGTTTGAGTGTAATTCTGAGGACATTTCAGCAGATTCGAGTTGGATGAGTTTAATGGTGATTACAAATATTCTGAAGATTCTGATAAGAAAAGAACTCCCGAATTTGTTGGTAAGGACCTCAGACTCAATACGGTGGTCTACAGCAAGTTCCTTGAGGTGGTAGTAACAGCTGGAAGACCCTATGCTCGGCAACAGGACTCCAACCGATCAGTTATGGCTGTCAGACAATTATATATATATATATATATATATATATATATATATATATATATATGTATGTATGTGTGTGTGTGTGTGTGTGTGGTAATTCATCGAGTTTAGAAGAAACCACTACCAAGAATCGAACAACGCAAGTGTCATACCAACTGTAGTAAATTATGAGGACTATATGATTATTCAAATTCCTCAAAATTCTTTCACTTGTATATGCTTGCTTGACCCAGATAATGCTCTGCGATGGACCGTTGTTACAGTTGGTATGACGCTTGTGTTGTATCGAATTGTACCGGGTTCGAATCTCTGTAGATGATGCGCACTGCTGATGAGTCCCAAATATAGGACGAAACGGTCCTCCAGTGCTTTCTACATTCTGTTAAGGATTCTTCTAGATGGATTATTAAATGATTCCTCTAATTCATTCACTTGTATATATATATATATATATATATACAGACACATACAGAAAGAGAGTGAGAGTACAGACATAAGATTTAGCACTGCAGTTTAATGTGAACTTCAAATCAAGTACTACTATACTGGGTATATATATGACCCAAAATAAATCTACGCTATTCATATACGCACTTTCTACAACCACATAAACAAGTAATCTAGATAACCGTAAATAAACGACAGCAAAAGAAACTGATTTTCTCCTCCCCCACTTCCCTTACTGGCCTAGACGCTTCAATATACAATCTGCAATATATACAGCCCACTAAAGGAGTAGTTTCATTCAAACATCAGACTGTCAATCACCATGTTGATTCCTATGGTCAAATTTTCTCTCTCTCTCTCCTTCTCTCTCTCTCTATATATATGTAAATATATATTACTCTATTTTAAATATTTTAAAACAGAACTTATAAACAGAACTTATAATTATTTGCCCATTAAGATAATTTCTTAGCTGTTTCATACGTAGTGATTTTTCGTTTGTGAACATTTTCTCATAATGCTATTTGCTACTATTATTTATTATATATTTAGTTATATATTATTTATTATTATTTTCTTTACTATTTTTCAATATTATCCATACAAAGGTCGCTAAGTATATATATATATATATATATATATATATATATATATATATATATATATATATATATATATATGATAAATTAAGAAAACACCTTAAAAATCCATATCAGGTATTAATTTGTTATGTTCATCTCTTCAGAAGGAATATTTTTAAGAAATAGAATGAATCCATCCATCCTAATACACCGAGATAAAAAGTAAATATATATATATGTATATGTGTGTGTGTGTGTGTGTGTGTGTATGTTTCCTGATAGAAACCAGAGGTGAATATTCTAAAATATTCAAGTCACGATCACTTTAACATATGTCTGTCTCCTGATACTATCCCCATGTCTACGCGTATCTTTCTCTGCCTTCTTACCTTTTCTTTCCCTTTCTTCTGCTTTTTATGTTTTCGGTATTTCCTTTACTTTTTATTTTTTTCTTCTCCTTCTTTTTTTTCCTATGCTTTGTTTTAAAATTTGTTTTAGGCTTTCATTTTATTTTATTTTATTACCTTGATCGGTTTGAAAATCCTTGCAATGGTATTTTAAGGTGAAAGGATCATTACAATGAGGTAATTTTGAATTTCTATTGTATGCAATTTATATATGCTCTGTTTTAAGAAATACATTGTGCTCTCTTTGTGGACCAGTATTAATATTTTATATTATTAGGATTCACTTGGATTATATACCAACAAATGTTTACTTATATATATATATATATATATATATATATATATATATATATATATATATATATATATATAAATAAGGCAAAGTAGATATCACATACTCGCATATATATATATATATATATATATATATATATATATCTGTGTGTGTGTGTGTGTGTGATGTAGGTATTAAATTCATAATATATCCATAGTTTTCTATTCCACCTACCTGGAGAAGTGACTATATGTCGAGCATGAGCAAAATGCTTTATCAACATAAATTATTTTAATTTTATTTGATGGTTCTCACTTTACACGTCTCATATCTTTTCAACCAAATTCTTCGCGATCTTCTCTTTCCTCAGTACAAAGTAATTGTCTACGGTGACCTCCTCACCAGGCCATCGACAAATTCCTCTTGTATTTCACCAATCATGCCCTTCGTCGCCTTCGAAGACGTAGCCGACAATTTTCGTGTTCTTTTCCTTTGTCTGTGTGGCAAATATTAAACAGCACTTTTCTTTGCACGGGTTATTGATTGGCTACCGAACTTTCATGTTCAACGCCCTGAATAATAACGGGGTTGATTCGTTTGCAACCTTTTCTTTTCCTCTTTCTATCTTCGAGTTTATATAACTTGTTAATTTGCCCTGTATCGATTAATCACTGGGTGTCTATAAAACTCTTGTTATCTTCGGCGTATTTCCATCAGTCTGCTTAACTGTATGAGTGTAATGTACGTGTGTCTGTGTGAGTGCGTGTGTGTTTGTGTGTGTCTGGGTCTGTGTTCATCTCAGTATTATCTCCTTGTTTGCATATATATGCATCTATATATCTGTTCATATCTATCTCGTATCTTAATATGCTCATATCTATTTATATACCTCAGTCTGTTCGTATCTATATATCTTAGTCTGTTCGATATTCATCTATTTCAGTTTGTACATAGCTATTTCATTATTGTCTAATGCTTATCCATATCATACTGTTCAGATCTATGTAGATTGCTATGTACAGTGAATTACCGAAATGTATTTAATACATTTTTGTCTCTTAGTTCTGGATAGTTTTCGAACACTTGAAGTAACGATGATTTTTTTTGTTTTCTCTGTTAAACACTGCTTCATAAAAATATGTTTTATCTTCATTCGACATTTGGACCTTAGAATTGGTAAGTCTCTTCTGGGAAAGATCTTCTGAGAAGCAATCTTTCTAAGCGGGTAGCAACTTTTCTTTTCAAACTATCGATATTTATATTTTATGAATATTTATTTGTATATCGATCTACATCTGGCTGAGATATTTCCCTCTGGCAACAAGTGTCGAGTTGCGCTTCAGGTCAGAGAAACGATTTACTATTATTTAACAGGCCTATTTTCCATTATCAGTTCAATGGTGCTACATAATCTTCCTTTGAATCATCTCACTAACAAATTACCATAATATTTATTGATGTTACTTCTGATTCAGTGTTATATTTGTATATTAATATAATAGAAACAACATATTAGTAAATATTAGATATTTGAAGTGTTGCGAGTGGAATCACTAGAATGTGACTGGATTAATTATAATTTGGGTTCACAAAAATATCCGACATCAAGAAAGTAAAGATTTTAAACTTGATGGAAATATATCACCCATCGTTATACAAAACTTAGTCTATGTTATATAGGAATAAAGTCTCTGTTGTCTAATTGATCGTCATTTCTGGTCTATCCTCTATTACTATTTGGATTACTATTTCAAGTAACTAACGAGTGTTAGTTGACATCGCAAAAGTGGCGACAAGGATTCGCGAGAATTCCTTGAACTTACACGAGGATTCGTTAATATCCAGCGGCGTTCAGAAAAGTGGAAGAACTAAGAGCTATCATCGTTCAAATGCTGGCGCTACAGAAGCAACAACAAGAATAATAGTTTCAGCAACAAAAATTACAAAAAGAACATTTGAGGCAGCAAAAACAACAATCTGAACAACAATTACAATTATAACTACAACAACAGCAGTTTATTGATTTGTTTACCAAAACCATGGAAGGAATAATTTCAGATTCATTCGCTCCAGATGCTGTTGCTAATTTAATCAGCGAATTTGTATACAATCCAGACGAAGGATACATTTTCTAGCTTATTATAAAAGATACGAAGGAATCCTCAAAAGATTTTTCGTGTTGGAATGAAGGAAAGAAAGTTCGCTTATTATTAAAGAAACTGTCCCCTGCTAAACATGAAAAATATGTGAATTATATTTTGTCAAAAAAGCCAGTTGAGATAAATTTTGATGAAACTGTTTTAATACTATCAAAAAATTTTGGTGATAGGAGCTCATTATTTAATACACGATGGCAATTTCTTGAAGATTTTGTAACTTATGCAGGAGACGTAAATCGAAAATGAGAAAAATTCAAGTTAAATGAATTAACACTTGATTTATTTAAATACTTGATATTTGTACAAGGTTTGACTTCTAATAAGGACGCGAAGATAAGATCCAGGATACTTGCTGAATTAGAAAGGTATTCCAAATTAACTATCCAGAAGATTGCGGACAAATGTCAATGTATTGTGAATTTGAAACTCGATACCACAAGTATTGAAGAAAAACACAATTTACAAATACATAGTGTCCGACCATCTAAGAGAAAAACTACAAACGTTTTCAACTCCTAATAGAACAAGAAAAAAGACGATCTCCCCACCTCAATACTTAATACTTGCCCTGTTTGAGGACGTAAGCATTTTAAAAGTGATTGTTTCATCAAAAACAAAACATGCTATGAATGTGGAAGATTAGGACACAAAAGAACGTGTTGCAGATACAAAAAATGGAAAAAGCGAACATGATAAAATATATGAATTAACGATAAGAAGTCTAGAAGAGAAATGAACAAGACATCTCAAAAGAGGAACTTTGTTTTTGTGCAAATTAACGATGTAAAGATAAATTTGCAACTGGATACAGAATCTGATATCATAAATGAACAGACATGGAGAAAACTGGGTAAACCCAGTTTATTGACTTCTGATGAATTCGCGCATGAAGTCTCAGGAAAGAGATTAAACTTTTTGGGTGAATTCAGCTGTAACGTTTCTTTTGGGGGAAAAAACCCCAAAAGTGGTGGTGTTTGTATTAAAGAATACTTTTAATTTGTTTGGAACAGACTGGATTGCATTATTTGTTTTTTGAGATCTTCGAATTAACTCTTTTTGCAACAAGAAAATGTTGTTACGACCATTACTATTACGGCAACTGAAAAAAGATCTGAAAAAGAGTTTTCCAGAAGTTTTTTCAGAATGTCTAGGGACATGCACGAAAGGAAAAGCTAAGTTTAAGTTCAAAGAGAATGTAACACCAACATTTAAGCCAAAAAGGAGTGTACCTTTTGCGGCCTTAGATCCAATTTCGAATGAGCATCACCAACAGTCAACGTTAAAAAAAAAGAAATAATAAAATCCACGTATGTGCTGATTTTTCAACGGTATTAGATGAAAGTTTAAAACAATATAACTACTCGTTACCAAATCCAGAGGGAATTTTTGCCAAATTGAATGGAGATAAGTTTTTTCTAAATTGGACCTGTCAGACGGTTATCTACAAGAACTAGTAAATGAAGAGTGCTAAAAACTATTAACAATTAACACCCATAGAGGGTTATACAAATTTAACCACATTCTTTCGGTATAAAAGTAGCAACAAACATATTCCGACAGATAATGGATACCATGCTTGCCTGGTTGGATTGTGTTCATACATATTTGGATGACGTACTTATTAAAAGTAAGAACCGAAAGCAACATACGGAAGATGTAAAAAAAAAGTATTTGATAGACTCAAAGAATATGATTTTAAGATTAGTGTAGGAAAGTGCGAATTGTTTATTGTCAAACTTAAATATCTAGGACAAGTTATCGATGAAAGCTGTAGACGACCAGATTCTTCAAGAGCGAGCACAGTAAAGGATATGCCAGCTCCAAAATATGTAACAAAGTTACAAGCATTTTTAAGGTTTGCTAATTACTATCGTGCTTTTGAAGATTTCAAGAAAGTCTTAATACTGGAGTTGTTACGAGTTCATTTTGACCCCAAATTAAATATTGTGGTTGCATCAGATGCAAGTGATTCGAATATCGGTGCATTGATACTACATAAATATGAGAACAAAATGACTAAACCAATAGCTCATGCTTCAAGATCATTGAAAAAGCTACAGATAGATTTAAAAAGAAGCAATGGCAATCATATTTGCTATTCATCCCTTGTAGACTATTCAGACTATAGACGGACCATCGTCCATTATTGTCCATATATGGATCAAAAAAAGGATGTTCTCACACATACAGCAAATAGACTGCAGCGCTAGGGTATTATCCTATTGAACTATAATTATAAAATGGAATTTCTATCATCCAAAAAATGAAGTCATGTAGACGGATTATCTAAATTAATACCAAAATTCTGCGAACCACTTAAAGACACAATAATTGCGACGATAGGGGCTTAAAATGAAATTAATAATGTATTATACAATACTATAAAAGAACTTCCCATAACATTGAAAGTAATAAGAGTTAAGTCTGTAAAAAATGTCTTTATAAAGAAAATGAAGAAGCAGTAAAAAAGTAAAGGAAAAAATATTACTGGAAATAATGCATTTTCATTATGTAATGATGTCTTTATATAAGCAGAAAGAATTGTGATACCTACATCAAAAACGTATGCAAAAGGAATTTCACATAATACATCTAGGAATTTTAAATCCTTAATGAGGTGTTATGCTTACTGGCCAAAAATGGGTCAAGATATCGAAAATTTAGTGCAATCATGCAGATGTTGTGCTCTGACAGAGAGGTCACCGCCTATCAAAATTCAATCTTGGCCGAAAACCGATAAGCCATTGTTCAGAATACATATAGACTTCGCAGGACCGTTAACTGGAGTCTCAACGGAGAGGTCTTATATAGGAATAAAGTGTCTCTGCCGACACTTGAGATTGAACATAGATCGCCAGTGAGCAAACATAGGTGATCCCATTATTGAATTTAGTAGACCATGTGACCATAGAGGAAACGCGTATATGGGAGGTAGTGTGTGTCTAATTGATTATCCGCTATTATTATTCGGGTCACTATTTCTAGTCTATCCTCTATACTTTACGAACCACTATTCCCTACTCCATTTACTATAATATTTCTTTTTTAGGACCACTATACGGATTACTATTCGAGTGAGTTATATCGAACAAGTATTATTAATGCTATTTGAAGAAGTCTGACAATATTCTTCAACAGTGTACTATAGTTGTATCTGCGATTACAAAGTCTCTACTACAACGAGCATTACGAAAGTGTCAACTAGTATTCGTTTACATCACAAAAGTGGCAACGAGTGTTCGTTGACATCACAAAATCTAGGATCGTGATTTTTAACTGATGCACCGCGGTACATTAGTGAACCGAGAGAGGATCGTAAGTGAACCGGGAAAATTTTTAAAGGTCATTAATTATTTTTTTTCAAAGAAGTTCAAAGTACAATAATAGAACATATCAAAATTAAAACCCCTTTAACTTTTTTATACGATTGTATCATTATTATAATGAATAAACGTATACATAATATATAAAATAATATAAAAAGTAAGCTTTTCTGCGAAAAACAATATTAAAAAAATATCGATCACGGCTAGTATCTTTGGAAGACTATTTTAGAATATTGTTATCCAAAATTCGGCTAGAATCCTTGGAAAGCGATCTAAGATTATGCCCATTCAAAACTTGGCTAGAATCCCTGGAAGAAGATATAAGAGTATGCCTTTCTAAAATTCGGCTAGAATCCTTGGAAGAAGATTGAAGAGTATGTTTATCCAAAAGTCGATTAGAATTCTTGGTAGAAGGTTTTAGAGTATGCCTGTTCAAAATTAGGCTACAATCCTTGGAAGAAGACATATGTGTATGCTTGTCCAAAATTCGACAATGAAGGTATTCTAAAAGACGTCACGCCCAGACATCTCATTAAATATTAAATTATAATAAACAAAAAATAAATATTTTTTAAGAATTTTAATTATCATTTATATAATAAAAATTACAAATTATAATAAATTGTTTTGTGTTTTATATAAATAAATCAAATAAAAGTGTACTCTGGTTTTTACTCTTTCCTTATCATCAAAATTTAAATGGGATGCGGAAATATAACTCTAGGTTAAAGTGTGGCGTGAGATAAATAAAAAGGTTGGAAAACATTTTTCGTGAATGAGACTCAAAATTCTAGGAGTAGCATTTTCCATTTATTTATTTTTTATATAAATACTTTAGCTTTGATTAGTGTGTTGTCTACTGCTACTTTTTTGTTTTTCTTTTTTACTTAAACTAAGATAATCACTTTTTCTGGCCGTACCAGCTTGATAATTCCGATCACATCAGACACCCATTTGTGGCTTCACAAAATAATTGTAAACGTGTCCCCAAAGATGTTAAATCTTTGACTGCTGATAGAATGAAGCTGCATATAGCCTCTAACAAGTTTGGTTCACAGTTGATGTTACCCCTGCAATAGACCTTAAGAAACGTGCTCCTGAACTGCCTTCTGTTCTCTTTAAATTTTACAATAAATGTCCTGCTCCTTCTTGCTTTCCTGCTTGTTCGAAATCCTTTTCTTGGAGAACTCGGGCGAACCATTTTATCCATCTATCTTCGCAGGGTCTTCTTCCAGATAAACAATATGGCTCTCACCTCTCTAAGTCAATATTAATGTTTAAACAATTAAAAGAGACTATCAAGCAATTACTTTGGATATCTCGACATACCGGTCTTCTTCACAAGTTCAAAGATTATGGTATTTCTGGATGAGTAATTGAACTGTTCCAGTCTTTGTTATCAAATTGCGAAATGAACGTTGTCTTGAACGGCCACTCTTTTGGATCTTTTGTATAAATGCAGATATTCCCAAGAGCTCTATACTTAGACCTACGATGTTTCTAATTTTCATAAATGAACTTCTTAATGTCATCAGTTCTCAACCCGGGATCTATGCTGATGATAGGACTATTTACTCCTGTCTTAATAGTAAATCTAATCAGTTCGATAATGTCAAATTTAATTTAATTTTTATTTAAAAATTACCTATAATCTGTTGTTAAACGGGCAAGGAGTAGATTGTTAATTTTAACGCCTACAAAACGAAAGTGCTCCATTTTAATCATCTGAGAGAATCCTTTTTACTTTTCATGCTAACCTCCAGGAGAGTGACTCATTGCGCCTTCTCGGTCTAACGTTTTCAGCTGACATGAAGTGGAATGAGTAGATTGAATCAACTGCTAAGTCTGCAGATAAGAAAGTTAGTTCACTATATTGTGCTAGACAGTATTTCTCGACAGAATCTATCTTACATATATAAGTCTACCATTCGTCTTTGCTTTGAAAAATTGATGCCACATCTGGTCTGGTCTGAGATTATTGATAAAATCCAAATAGAAATTGCAATATTATTTGTCCTCACCTCTCACCTCGGCTTCAGACCCTTAGCCAACGCGGTAATGTAGCTTAATGGTCGTTGTACTGATGAACGTTCCTCTCATTGGGGTTACATTTTTAAAATTGTTATTTTTATTCCTCACCACACAGACAAATTGTACATATGGAGACAATACGTATATATGGGGATGGTAAGTAAAAATGCACTTTTTTGTGTAATTGTGGTATATTTGGGTAAGTGATTATGGCTAACTAGGTGTAAATACAAGACATATGAAGACCCTAACCTTCCCCACCACATTTTTGTATAAAACAGAAATAATGTTACTTTCTTCTATGGTACCTAGATTTTATGAATTTAAGCGCAGTACTAGATTGTCGGAAAAAAAGTTTCATCAATTTAAAGTTGAAATGGTTACATGTAACCGTAAGTTCTATGCTGACAGTTTCTTCTATCCCACTTCTCACTTATGAAAGTCTCTCCCAACTTCTCTGTAAAACTTTGATTTTAAAAATGTAAATGCAATTGCAATCGTTATCCTCTGTCGTTTTAATTCTTATTATTTTATTGTTCTCTCTCCTTAATAGTAATTTTTTTTTTCATATTCTACACTATTTAGTAACCTTTTGCGTCTTAGTAGTTCTTTATCATTTCACCCTTTGCAATGTAATAACATTGCGACGGTTGAAATGATAAAGAAATCGATTTCCTCAGACTTCAGACCAGAAAGAGACACTTGAAATTGATATTTGAAAGGTAAGAGGAGCAGAAGAAGAAAATAGCGAGTAACATGCGTACTGAGCTTGTTCAAATGTATGACAGAAGAAGGAGTAGGAAGGATATTGCTTAGTGCTACAAGGGATAGGAAGTTGCGGAGAGCTTTGGTCACTAATAACCCGAAAGGAAGCCGCACATAAAGAAATAACTTAATCATAATCCAAGTAGTGTTACCGTAAAAGATTCTCCCTAAATAGATTTGATGGGACAATTTTCCTTGTCTAAATATATTTGTTTTTCTTGGTGTAATTGCCGATTTCGGAATTGTTTTTAGTGCATCGCCCTGTTTGTTTTTCATTCCTTCATCCCACTATTCTTTTCTTCATTCAGTTATTCTCACAATCCTTTATTCTATTTTGCTTTCTTCATTCGTTTATTTATTCTTTCTTTCCTTCCGTCCTTCTTTCATTACAGAATTCTTTCATTTTTTTCTTCTTTTCTATATTCTTTTCTTTTTATCATTTACTTATGCAATCATTTAATGGTTTCCTCCTTTAAAAATATAAAAGCTTATTCAATTTTAGGAGTTGAATCGGATTAAAGTGAATTAAATTTGATTCTTGAAATTTTCAATTGATATATTCAGTAGATGTGCACCAAACGTAGCGGTCATTGGCGCAGAAATTGAATTTCTGTAAACGTGTTCAAATCTCAGTCAAGTTCGTCACGTTCACATTGGCACGAACAACTATAAGAAAAGTATGATTCCATATTTTCTCCCTAAGCTATGAGTTAAATAGCAAGCCAAACTGGGCTTTCCGGCTTTGGTTGGTAATCAGTCTAGAAAAAGAAAAGATTCAAGAGGAGGAGGATAGCCAGAGGAGGGAAAAGAGTGCACGGCGTAGAGAGTGTACGTCGAAACAGATTATATGTATTTATATCTAAAGTTTTTGCGTAGTCTCTTTTCTTTCTTATCACCTCAGACAACGCATTGACATTCTTCTTTGAAAATTTGTATTGAACTAACTAAACTACAGCAAACCTAGCAACAATACAATTTGCCGACAAGATTTTTTCACAAAAGAAAAGAAATTGCAAAGATGTAAGATCTGACACATTTAAACCCTCAATCACATAACACAGACATATTACCTAAACTTCTTCCATAAATTATTGAACTAGTATCCTTATATTTTTTGTATTTATTGCGGCTCTTCTGTGTATACGGAGCACGTAAATATATGTATAATTCACTAGTAACGCTTCAGCATCATTCGGTTTCTCTTGATATATATATATATATATATATATATATATATATATATATATATATATATATATATATATATATATATATATATATATATAACGTACCTAAACTATGAGATATATGTTAAAAAAATGCCCCAAACTTAATTAAAGCAACGTTTTATCTTCAAAACGTTTATATTTTTATTAGGGGCAAAGATCAAAGTATTTTTATGTATCTTAGCACCTTCGAAATTTTGGATAAAATCTTCTTTATCTAGTGTCAACAGGTGACCTAAATAAGTATGGGAAATTTTAGCGTCTTTCGCGCTACAAAAACATTCATTTGGAAATTCTTGCAAATATTTTTCGGATTTTAACATCCAGGATTTATTCACAAATGAAATAAATTATATTTTGAAAATTTTCTTTTTTAGAAAACCTTCGTCAAAATATATATATTTACAGTCTGCTAATCCACAACCACTTATTTAGTTTCATGAAATTTCAAGAGATTAATTTTTTGCCACTGAATTATTAGTTATAATGCTAAGTTGCCAGAAATCATGACATTTTTTTGATAAAACAGAAACTCCAGTTACAGAAAATATGCTCTGAATTATAAAAAAAAAAAAATGGAATAATACTAAGACAATATTTAAGCAGAAAAATCTTTTAATTACTTTCATGTATAAAATATATTTTGGACACATTTTACTCGCTATATTCTTAAGAAAAAATGAATATTGAATTTTTATAAGTATTATATTCCTTTTTTAATTTTTAATTAGAATAATTTATAAATATTTAAATATTTTAAAATTATGTATGAATTTATAGCGCTTAAGTGATATTGTTATTAAATTAAGACTGCATTTACAAATAATAAATTGGAAAGCTCACTGGACGTCCACACATGATATCATTAGAAAATAAGAGCGGTAACTATAGTAAAGTAATTTATTGGTAATTTTTTCACATTTTCTCAACAAGCATCTAATTGCGTAAGTAAGACTATAAAGTAAAAGTACCTAAATTCCAATAAAGTTAGATAGCTTAGAATATTTTCTTAAAGATTCAAGATTATATAAACAAGGCGGTAAAGTTACATTCCTCAAATAATTATTACAGTTAGAGCCCCTTAGAAAAAATTCTCAAATATGAGTTCATCGATAAAGTTGTCAACACCTTATAAAAACATCCAACTCCTTGTTAAAAATATGCTTTCTTTGTGGTATTTTGAATTATAAGTAATATTTGTTTTAATCAGATTAATTAAAGTTTAAATCTGCTAATCTTACTCAAATAAATTTTCAGAAAATTATATCTTATTTTGAAAGATTTTTTAATAAAAAAGAATTACGTTGTGTTGACAGATTTGTCAATATGGACGATTTTAGCGTTTTTACTGATAATAAAAAAAACTCATTCCAATCCATTTACATTCAGTTTGAAATACATCACAGTATTTTGCTCATTATAAATAGTAAATTTAATATATCAGCTTTAAATTAAAACTAAAAGATTCGAGTAAAATTTTCAATTTTTAAAATATACATTTTATCGCTTGTGTTTGGAGGTATATATATATATATATATATATATATATATAGATAGATAGATAGATAGATAGATAGATAGATAGATAGATAGATAGATAGATAGATAGATAGATCGTATAGAATTCGCTCTATAACTAAACCACCACTCTCTCTCTCTCTCTCTCTCTCTCTCTCTCTCCACACACACACACGTACACGCACATATATAGAGACACACGCACGCACACAGATATATTGACGATTCCAAATTTGAGCGGCTAGCTAATCCCTGATGTAGGTATTTCACATTTATTTCACAGACAACCTGATCGGTCCGAGATAGTAGTGGAAAAAGACCAATACACTGAAAAATGCTTTGGTCGACCATATTTCATTCACATTAGCTTGAGTCAGCCATTGGTATCCGCTAGGATCATCTACCGATCAAGAAGTCAGCTCCTGAACAACAGTGGCATATATATATATATATATATATATATATATATATATATATATATATATATATATATATATATGTGTGTGTGTGTGTGTGTGCGTGTGTGTGTGTGTGTGTGTGGTTTATATATGCTATTTACTATTTATATTTATATACTATATATACTATTTATAGTTTATATATACTATTTACAATGTTCGGACCTATCCACATTCTCATATTTTGCTAAATTCTCGACGTTTCCTCCATTGCACGCTTGGAGATTGGAATTTCAAACTGAACCCTTTATTTCATCCACCGGGGTAGATTGATCTAGTTCCATTTGCCATGCCTCTTCCGTTAGTCTCAGTTATTTCCTTTTAACTCAACTCACCAAGTGTAGCCAGGTATTGAACTCACAACTCTTTGAGTTGTCACTGGATTAATTCAACCAGCGCCATATTTCCTTAAAGTCTATTTTTTAAACTTATACACTTAATATCCCAGTAAACTTTATTTTCATCATTCATTTGTAGTTATTATTGTATTTATATTATTATATATATAGCAAATTTATATTATTATATATATAGCAAATTTTATCTTATCTGATTATATAAAGATGTTAGTGGAATTGTTGTTATTTACTGCTTCCTTAGAAATTCCAAATAAACGGAATAACAAAACTGATTCAATATCAAGTTTTTCATACACACGTCCACTAAAATGGAAAACTATTGTTTTGTTTATGTTTCATCACGTAATCTCCTTGCGAACACTAATTCTATTACTGTGAAGGCAGATATAACGCGATGTTTACATCGTTTCAGATGGACCTACATGGAAGCAAGTTGATTTCATTAATATGGAATTATTCTTCGAATAGACGATTTATTATGAAGTTATGCCAGTCAAATATAACGTAGAAATCCTTTTATTACTTTTATAATCAGATTATTTGATAATTTCAATCTTTTCATGTACGTTATTGCACCGAGGCCGAGGTTAGCCTACCAATAAAAATAATTCAGAAATTAAGGTTTCTTTTTGAGAATTGTAATATAAGACGACCACAATTTCTTTTAATTTAAAGGCCGTCTTATACGTGGAAATATAGATTACACAAACACACACACAGATATATATATATATATATATATATATATATATATATATATATATATATGTTTTCGTAAGTGTCTCTTTTTTCTTTATCTACATATATTTTTATCTCTCAGTCTCTTCATATGTATATGTGATTTATTGTCTGTCTGCCCGTCTCTTCCCCTCTCTCTCTCTCTCTCACTCTCTCTTTCTCTTTCTCTCTCTCTGTCTCTCTCTCTCTCTCTCTCTCTCTCTCTATATATATATATATATATATATATATATATATATATATATGTAAAGAAAAACAGTAAGATATATAATCCGGTGTTCTTATTGATATTTTTATTTTTACAAAATAGTGCTCAATGTAAATTTACAGAGCATTAATATTATAAATTAACTGATTTAAAATATGTTTCTTTCGCTACACAGTAATAACCATGTTTCAAAAAACTTTTTTGAAACATGGTTATTACTGTGTAGCGAAAGAAACATATTTTAAATCAGTTAATTTATAATATATATATATATATATATATATATATATATATATATATATATATATATATATATCCCGGTCTCTTTATCTGTCTGCCATTCTCTATCTATCTATCTATCTATCTATCTATCTATGCCTGCTTAAGTATTTTTGTTTATTTAACGTTTGTTCTGTTTGCTTCATATGCTAGTATCCAATCATATTCTTTCTTGGGAAAAGTAATTCATGAATTTCTTTCCTTTTCGTGATGGAACAAAAAAGGTAGCGATCGTTAATTCACTATGTTAACCTCTGATGAGAATAATAATAATAATAATAATAATAATAATAAGAAGAAGAAGAAGAAGAAGAAGAAGAAGAAGAAGAAGAAGAAGACGAAGACGAATATAATATTTCTTCACTTTGGAATTTGAAGCACAACTTTTAACTGTGTTAAAAGGCCCTGACAATATCAGCTTAAAATGATTTCTCTTATCTTTAATTTCCGTACCATGATGATATACAGAGCGAAAGCATTAGGGTGACCGGAGATATTACACGAGTCACTGGTAATAAGACAAGACTTCAGTACCTTAGCACTCAGTAAGTAGCAAATGTACTACCCAAGGTTAGAGAGCCTAGCTTAACCTGCTATTTAATCCATAGCCCAGGGCATGAATGGGAAAAGAGCTCAAATTCTATCTATTTAACGTTTTGCCTAAAACAGAATTTTTTTTTTTGACAAACAATCTATGATTAGTATATTCAGATTCTGCGAACATCAAATGTTCACTGTTCTTGAATCTTTCAGCTAAATTGGGCAGATAAGATTTTATGAATTTAGATTTCAAATGCTTCCGGTAAAACAATTTCTTTCTTCTTTAGATTTTTAATCTAGAAAAATGTAATGATCCACTCTTTAGTTCCGATTTCTATTGGCCTTAAGGCTCAAATGTTATTAGGTGTATGTCAGATAGATAGAAGTTTAGAGAATCACATAGAAACGCCTTCATGTGAAGGTTTAACTCAAAGAAAATATTCCCAAAAGATATTCAATATATGTTGCTATTCTGAAATGAAAGTTTGGATCCATTCATAACTCTTGACATTATGTAGAACCAAATTTTGAATTTATTATTAAAGTCTTTTAAAAAAGACTTCATAAGAAACGAAAGGTAATCGCAGACCAATCTCAATAGATTAACAACTACAATTACTTTTACTATGAGCCAAAATCAGTAACAGAATCTTTTGAAACAAGTCTACAAAATGCTTTCCAACATTTCATTTTAAACAATCCTGACTTACCAAACACATTCACCAAAGTAAACAAAAGATTGATTTAATTTTTACGGCTTTATCAACCATACTTTTTAAACCGTAAGAATTTTTGGAGATAATAATGAATTAACATCTGTCTATAGATGAGGTATTGCAACTATTTACACTACCTACATTGTAAATAATGATTTAGTGATATAATTCCTACCAATTAACCCATAGCTACGGAAAGAAGTGGTGCATTCATATCTTCCAGAAGGATATTTGCTCATAAGTGAATATAACGAACCCAAATTGAATTAGAATTCGGCTCTTTGGTTTCAGTTCCGAGTCGTTATCCACTAAATCCCCCGCACATCCAAGCTGTTACCCATTTAGATACTGACCAGATTCGAAGTTTCTTAACTTAAGTGATCGTACAAGAACCGTTTTTTTTTACGTATTTTGGCTATCTGCGTAAACAGAAGAATTTTTGCCATGTCACTTAAAGACGTGGGCTATCATGACCCTCCATACCTTCCTTTCATCTGTCGCTTTAAATAACTTTTTACGCCGTACCAACCGTTTTTTGTGTTTATTCTGTCATTCATCCGCACAAATTTGTTAAGTATAATAATCACTTGCCGCACGCTTCTCTTTCTTTCAATACGATCTCCGAATGACAATTTCCCTTGGCTGTTTATCCATTATTTTTCAATTATCATTTCTGATAGTTAACAGCACTTTTCTGGTATTTCCTATTTGCCTTCAAACTTCCTAAATGCTCACATGTTGTGTACATGTGATTTTCAGCATTCATCAGTAGATCGACATCTCTGACACTTCAACTTTCTTGTATAGCTTTTAAATAAACGCGCAGTATTCGTTGCGTGTAGGTAATTAGATATAACATAAATGTAAAGAATTATTTTTATTTTAATGAAAATTTCCTATTAATTTTTTGCTTAGTTTCTGAGAAACATCTTTCGCTATTTCTATGAGTCTTACTTTCCGTCCTCTGTTGTTGCGTTCTCTATGTAGTTAGATTTCTGTAGCTCCTTCATTTGAATGTCCCCAATATGTAGGCCACATCTTATTTTGTCGCTTTTGCTAATGACCAGGCGTTCTGTCTTTTTGATGGTTAATACTTTCATCTCGCTTTACAACCTTGCGTAAGAGCCATGTTTTTTGTTATTTTTTTTAGTTTTCCTTCTGAGTCTGTCATCAACACAGTATTACAAGCGAATCTCATCTTGTTAAAATCGTGTTCGTTAACAGTAAATCCTAGTTGGTCTTTTAATTATTTTGGGATCATCTCATTGGATAAGTTATATAAATCCGGAGACTCCTTTCTTTATCATCTCCTCTCAATGCTGGGCTTTTCCATGTTCACGGAGTTCTTGAGTATTATTGAGACTAAATGTTATCTATTCACTATGTTACCAGCGTTCATCGTCCGCTGTACACCATTCGGCTCATTTTTCTCCGCGTTCGTTATGTAAGCCAAGTACAAACTTGCCGATATTTCGGTCTCCTATTCTTTTCCTACTTTTGAGTTTGCCTCCCTCATGATGATAATTTATTAAGATCTTTTAGATTTTGACATTATCTAACATGTTATAAAACTTATCTATTTCATCTTAACGGCTTTATAACTGTGAGGCATATGCTATAATGTTGGTCGTATTAAATGGTTTCAGCTTCACTACAATTCTTCACGACAGTTACCAGTCTCCCAAAATTTAATTCTCTTTGTCTTCTTTTAACTTCTCTTTCATTTCTCTTTCTGTCCACATATAAGGATTCTGTGATCTTCACTTGCGAAATCTCCATTGTTTATGCATGTAATTTAACATCTCTGGATGTTCATAGAATTTTCATTTCTTGTTTCATATTTTCTAACTTCTCGCTTTCATCACTATACAATCATAAAACATCCCAAGCTGAATCTTTTTAAATATCGTGCAGAAGAATAATAGATTGATTTAAAAGATACAACAATAGAAGATATTGAAAGTCAACTCTATTATTGTTTACAGTAAAGTGAAAGGAAATACATCGGAAAATAAAACTTTCCGATCATATTTATTTGCATTTCTACCGGTTACATTTTCCCTTAACAGTCTATATAAATATCTAAGTGGCTAAATAATGTCTCTGTAAAGAAACGTTGCGCTGTCTTCACCATTAATGAATGAACTGTGATAATTAATTCAAATTAATTCACTGTCGCACCGAATAAACAAGTTTGAAACAAGTAAAAACGCGAGTTAAACTAATCAATACTTATTTTAATTAAGTTTGGACTGGATTCAGTAGTTGTGCCTATTGAGATTCGATCTCATTACACGAGATAATTCGTTAACACTTCCACTGTTGTGAACGTAATGATATGTCCATTCGTAACTTGCATTGCTTGCTGTCAACGTTTATATATATATATATATATATATATATATATATATATATATATATATATATATATATATATATATATATATATATATATATATATATATATGTTTTGAATGAGCAAAAATATGCACAAATTTAATAATTAAAATCTTATGTAAAATATCATATTGTACTGTTCTTGAAGTTAATTTTATTTTAAGCTCATAACGTAAAAATCTTCAGAATATGACGCCTTTTTGGCAAAGTGTTATTTATATATTAGGTTGGTGCAAAAATAATGTCGTTTTTTGACGTATTATTTAACGTCAAAAAACAACATTATTTTTGCACCAACCTAATATTTGTTTTGCTTATTGCCACAGATTCCCGGCACCTGATCTCAAATTGTATCAGATAGTGTTTTTTTTTTTCTCCTCCAATCACTCTTCATTTTGTTTCGCTTATCCGCAATGTTTTCTTTTTTCAGTTAGAAATGAAGTGATTATAAGTTGGTGATAATTTAATATCAGTTGCTCAAGAAATGAGTGTTTATCTGGTAAGAGAATTTGACAAAGGATGTATAGTGAAAAAAGGAAACGAGAGAAAATAATGGGTTGTAAATCTTTTAGAAATGGAGACATTTTCGGGGTTTTTTTTTAATTTACAAGACATTTTTTTCACAATTTTAATTTAGGATTTTTTTTTTTTTTCAAAAATATCAAAATTTCCTGAATATCTAATTAGAACCTGTTTTAAATGACGGTTGGAGTTTCGTTATTTTCTGCTCCATTTTAAAATGAATTTAATTCCGACATTTCATTCAGCATTATCATCACATGTCATAATTTGTCTAGGCTTAGATATTTCGATGGAGGCCATCCTTCTTCAACATGGTTTGGAATTCAGAGTTTTCTCTTTGATTGGTTACTGAATAAAGGCAAGAGAATCCATAACTGTCGTTCGGAGGAGAACTTAGCTTGAGTTTGGACTCGACTATTTCTGTTTTTGAGTTGCTAACCATTACACTACACACATCATCTAACCATTGCACTACCAACACTTGCTCATCTTCCAGGCCAAGTATCTAATGCACCTTGCTTCTTTGGTGGACACTGAGTGCAAAATCTATTTTGGTCTCATCTGATGTCAGTCACACTTTAGAAATGATTATAAATCCGACCCTTACTGCTCTCCTTTTTTAACGACCTTGTACCAGACTAAACTAAGATTAAGAGCGCGTAGTCGCAGAATAACAGCAAGATAATCTTATAGATTTTATGTAATGATTCTATAGGTATTTAGCTGTGCCTGGAAAGTAAAAACCTACAGTCGTTACGCTCTGAAGCATCAGCACATTTGTCGCACAGACCAACTGGCAAACGTTCGACTGCCAGTAGCGCTCAAATTATGTAGCTTTGTTACAGTCTAATTTCATTGGCGTTGTTTAAACGAAGTGTTCAGTTGGAAATACACACTACTATCTCAAATCTTCGAAATGACTTCTATTTCACTAATAAGAACATCTTATACCGTTTATGAGAAAGTGCTGTAGAACAATACTTAACAAACTAGACGTGTAGCTGAATGCTTACGAAGTGAGATCGATTCAAATTGGGCGCTTAATTATTATCTCCTTATGAAAGAAATAGTAATTGTTTCCCCGGGAAGGCTATCTAGCAGGATATAAGAGAGAGCTGATTTTAGTTGACTTCAAACTATCGTTGAGTTTAGAAATAAAAGTTTTTTTTTTTCAGTCTGTTAAAAGATTACATTCACGGGGGGCCTGCCAATAATAAAATACATGATAATATCGATACCCTAGCCACAACATCAGATAGAAGTCCTTACATACGTACAATTTCAGTTAGATGTCTTTCCTAAGTAAATCTGTATTAACAGAAAGATATGAAGTAAAGGAACATAAATGTAAGATAGAAAGATATTGGCACATGTAAATGGAATTTGTCTCATTCTGCTCCTGTTGCTTTATCTATCGATCAATCTGCCTCAGGTTCCCGAGAGCACGCAGCGAAAATCGAACTTATTTTAGCAACAAGAGTTGGTAAGATTATATTTATTTCGACTCGTTTGATAGTCTCTATCATTCTACAGTTTTCTCTATATATATATTTTTCTTTCTCCTTTTTTTCTATTCCCTCCTATCTCTCTTTCTCCTCCCCTCTCTCTCTCTCTCTCTCTCTCTATATATATATATATATATATATATATATATATATATAAATGGATATATAGATAAGGAAATAAAATAAACACTATAGTATATATATATATGTATATATATATATATATATATGTATATATATATATGTGTGTGTGTGTGTGTGTATAGCGCACAGTAAGTTTTAACCAGTTTTCAATTTGTGGATTACGATTGCTAAGTGCTTGAATTTCAGTCATACGAAGCGCTGAGGAAGAAATGCATATTTAGTATTATATATATATATATATATATATATATATATATATATATGTGTGTGTGTGTGTGTGTGTGTGTGTGTGTGTGTGTGTGTGTGTGTGTGTGTGTGTGTGTGTGTTAGTCAATTCACCCTATGCAAGGCGATAATGCCAATAAGATACAAAGGGCTCCTGGGGGTGAAAGAGAATGAAAACGTTTCAGAAATAATCGGAAACCCAATCCTGAACAGGGACAAATATATGTATATATACGAATAAAGGTATATAGATTCATATATTTGTAACTCATTTAACTTATCCGGACTCCGAGTCTCATGGAGAGCTTTCCATGTCCAGTCTTCACTGGATTTCTTTGTTATTAATGTACACATTGTAGTTTTTCTTTGAGACAAAAAATGTTATTTTATAATGATAGGTTCATTTAAAAAAATCCTGACGTAAGATTAATATTCAAAATAGAATATTCAATTGTTCAATTGTACTTAACTCATTGTTTGTTTGTTTGTTTGGGTTTTATGGCATATCAACCACTGTGGGTTATTTAATGCCAAATCCAGTTTATATGAATTTTAAATGCCTATTTTGTATGGAATAAAAAATATATAGTTGGCAACATTATTGTTTAAAAAAAAAACGTATAGCTGTAACATTATTGTTTAAAAAAACGTATAGCTGGCAACATTATTGTTTAAAAACACGTATAGCTGGCAACATTATTGTTTTAAAAAAAACGTATAACTGACAATATTATTGTTTCAAAAAAAACGTATAACTGGCAACATTACTTCTTTTACAAAAAAAAAACGTATAGCTGGCAACATTACTTCCTTTTACAAAAAAAAACATATAGCTGGCAACATTACTCTTTTACAAAAAAACGTATAGCTGGCAACATTATTGTCTCAAAAACTTAGAGCTGGCAACATTATTTATCTGAAAACATTATGTGAGACCTTGCTGTTGGATGTAGTTTATCGCCGTACCCAGGACGTGGACGTAGTTTATCATCATACCCAGGACGCGGATGTAGTTTACCGTCATACCCAGGACGTGTACTTAACTCATGTATAAAAGATAGATATTAAATATTGACAGAATAGTGAAATGCCTTTTTATGTTTGAAAATTTGATTATATTTTAGTATTAAAAGTACTAAAGCGATTTAATTGTCAATACAATTTTTGGAGTGATTCACGCCTCGCAAAACCTTACCGTTTACAATATGGTCTAGTGCAAATAATCAATTTGGGAAAGGTTTTCAATTATCTATTTACGCGTGCGATTGTACTTTCCTACCCTTTTTTTTTTCATCTGCCCATATTATTTAGATTATATGTATCTATATATATTTATTTCCATGTGACATTATCTTTTTCTCTCTCTTGTCGATTTCTCATTTGTCCTTCTTTATTAGAACTACAAACCTAAGCCTGCTGCTTCCGAATCCTTGAAAGCAAATATTGACTCACGCGATAACACTTCACCCGGCATATGACACTTTGCAGATTCCGCTCCATAAAGTTAAAAGGATTAAGCCCTTTGATGTAGATCTGAGAAATTATGGCAAAGTTCTTAGCGTGTAAATGTCAAGGGAAAGGACTCCATTTTAAGGATTGCAAGCTGTTGTCCAATGATGTTTTACAATGATGTGAAAGCAGTCAGCATTTTGACCATTTCAGAATAAGAGATGTTAAAGGTCAATATAAACCGTTAATCATCCCCTGGTGCAAAAGTAAACGTCTACCATCCAATCTAGATAACCGTCTTTCTATAAACAGAAATGCCAATAAATTGGTGATTGCTACCTACACGTCGAATGTACGTGATTCTAGAGCCTTTGCAGGGATCTATCTAGCCGTAAACGGTCTGGAGATATCAATAACTGAGTTATGACTATTGGGACGATCTGTATGGGAATCAGTGAGTTCGAAACATGTTTTATACAGACACAATGTTGTTTTAATCTGGTAAAAGCTTCGTGCAGCGATGTAGCCAACGGACTTTTTCGAAAATTAGCTTCATGTCACGAGCAAACGATAGATGTTGAATTGTATTGCTGGATCAAACCGTCATCAGTAGGAAATCTGGCGAATGTAAAAATGTTACAAATGATCGGCAATAAAATCTTTGCGTGCCACACCTGCCATTTGGACTAAGGACCGTTGCAAAACCTATCAGGGTACAAGCCATATAACAAATCTATCACTATATTGCAAAGGCTTGAACCTATATAATCTCATACAGTATACTTTATATGCGGACAGTCAATCTAAATGAGGTATACTTAAATCACCTGACGGCATTCTTCCACGGTTTTAAGTATCGTCAATAATGGTACGTCTGTTGTGCATTGACTTGTGAGTTGATCGGTACTCGCTTTGAACAGGAATGTGAACTGATTCAGGGTTACTGTTTATACGGATGACCCCTTGCTTCCGAGTATTTACGTCTCAGCTACAGTCACTTTTCCACCGTTGTAAGGTTGCCTCTCTCTACCTTTCTATAAATAATTTCATGATAATTGTTCGGATGAGATCTTCGGTATGCTAAACTTTTTTTTAAATTTAAGTGCAGTACGAGACTAACGTCGAGATCCCATCAATTCACAGCCGAGCTAGCTAGATGTAGCCGTCAATTCTATGCTAACAGTTTCTTTTCACGCACATCTCGCTCGTGGAACTTCCTTCCGTCTCCACGCTTTCCAGCCAAATTTAATCTGCAATAATTTAAATGCAATGTCAATCACCAACTACTGTCCTCCTGATTACCCTTTCCTCTTAACGTTTCCGTTGCTAATTCTTCAACACCCTGCACTCCCTTGAGCTTTTGTAGCTTTCATGGGGAAATGCCAATTATAAAAAATGCCTGTTAGAAATCGATGGCTAATTTTTATCTTTTTTCTTCAGTTATTTTCATTTTCTTTGTATCTTTTTCTTGTTCACTCTTCATAATTGCTTTCATCTTTTTGTTGTTTGCCGATGTTTTTGAAGTTTTTTTTTACTTCTTTCTTTCTGTCTATTTTTATCCTTCGTTGCTTTTTTTCCCTTCGTTATAAATCCATTTTTGATATTCACTTATTTCATTCTTCCGCTCATTATCTCTTCGTTTCTGTCGTTCTCTCTTCCTTCTTTCTTTCCAAAACCCTATTCTTAACAGAATCAAATAACAACATTGAATCGAACCTGACACCTTCATAATCCTTCCACGACGATAAGCCATAATCCCGAATAATGTGATTAAGTCCAGAATTTGTCTATGTTTATCGATTCTTATATAAGTAGTTTTCATATTTTAAATAAAACTTTAGTGTTGTGAAGAAATCAAAAGATAAAAATTTGGTAAAATTTATTTTTACATCAGCTACATAGACATAGATTTAAGTATTTAAGATTTTTTCAATTTCCTTCAGTATTATATAAGAAGAGGTAATAGCAGACGTTTAACCGCTATGTATGATATTTTGTCAAGCGCAAACGTCCAGCGACAGGTTAAAGGAATTTATTGAAAGCACACAAAACACATGAAATTATTTGCCATTGACTTTTGATTAAAATGGTTTTAAAAAAAATATTGTCCAAAGATATTCAATTCTAATAACATCACTAATACACTGGAGACAAACAAAATTTGATTAGTCTGTTTCATGGTACATGCAATGTGATCCCTATTGCTGAAATTGAATTTCCAACTATTTGATTTGGTTAAAAGCTAACTTTTACTGGAAATAATTTGTTAATTAGAATTCTAATTGGATGAAAATAGTATTGCAATATGTTAGGGCCATTTTTATTGGATAAAAATCGATGCTAGGATTCAAAATTGGGAGGCTGTTTAACTCCGTGACGTTTACGTTATGATTGAAAATGTTAGCTATTGCTAAAAGTGTAGTTTGAAATGAACCTCTTTTTTTCACAAAGAATGATTCAAATAAAATTCTCATTATACTGACTGTCGTAAAATGACCAGCAGCGACGTCTGTGATGTTAGTTGACAGTTCAAAGCAAAGAAACAAACATGTTTTATAAAATTCAGATAAGAACCTCGAAAATGTATTTTTTCCTCAGGGCGACAAATTAAAAAGAAAACTATACGAGATTTTACAAAGAAGTCAGTTTTTCGCTTCTTTCTCTTATTTTTTATATTTAATTGGAATTGTGACATTTTTTTGTTAGTCCACTATATTTGTCTGATATTTTTTTTCTCTTTTTGTTTTAATTTTTTTCTATTTTCTTCAGATTTTGGTTGTTTTATTTTTCAGTTTTAGGACTTTTTCTTCTCCTTGCAGATTATTTAATCTTTATGGACTTGGATTTTCTTCCGTAAATATTTTGTTTATTTTTTCTCTTACATGTAATCGGTCTGTTTTCAATGTTTTTCGCAACCTTGAATTTCTTTAAATTGACTAGCAATACCCGAGAAAATTTCACTGTTTACCTGTTTAAATTTTGATTTAATGATTGAATAAGCTGCTTGCTAGTTCTCTGACTATGAAATACCCATGGAGATTCAGATTTGAAAATAACAATTTTCACAAAATAGTACAGTAGCAATCATCTGCAATCATCTGCAGGTTATTATTTAATGAAGAGTTGACAATAGGACAGGTTTATTTTTCACTCTTTTCAGAAAATCGACACTCACAGCACAAGCTGAGGTTTGATGAGTTAAGTATTGACATCGAAAATTAGATTTATAGCTGTCACCAATTTTTGAGCATTTGGATTTAAAAATCGTCAGAAAAAGTTACAAAAATACCTCATTTCTGCAGGTTTTTGCTTACGAACTGATTTCAAAACTTTAGTATTTCAAGAATAAATCCAAATAAAGTTGATATATTTTTATCTTAGATACATTGAATAAAAAATATATATTCAAACCAGAATTCTAATTATGACTCATCACAAGCAAAATATGCGTTTTTTAAGTATAAATATTATACTTATTCGATAAGTATAAACTGTGTAAAAAATTGTAAAAGATTACAAAAAAGGTTGCTCAGTGAATAAGATTTGTTAGATTATTTGTTAGATCATTATTAATAAAAACAAAAATAGATAAAAGTGTATATAACACCGTAATATGAACGGGCACAAATTCTAAGACAAAATGATTTAAATTTGGATTGTTTATTGAAAATCACACTAACGTCATTGCACTGTACACCATAATATGAGTAAATTGTTCAGTGTAATCTCTCTTTGAAGTAAATGAAGATCTTATTTAATGGTACAATGACTTAGTAATAATGTGCTTGTGCCTATATACAATTTGTAAAGCTTCAATAAATTAATAATTTTAGGCTTTCACTGATCATCAGAATGAAATTCCAACGCTACAAAATTGAGCCTAAACTTAATCTTTAAACTCGTCTCCTCAGAAAATGATAAGGATTTGGTAAAAAAATATTGTGTGTACTTATTTATCATGTGAAACCTTAACTTTCAAATTGAGTGCACGGTTCCAAAATCAACATGCTGAAAGTGTTATCACCTTCTGTATCTTCCCTTTCCTTTCTTTCTTTCTTTCTTTCTTTCTTTCTTTCTTTGTTTATTTATTTATTTGTCGTTATTATGTATACTTTCTTTTTTTCACTAAAATCAAACAGCGTCCCTGAAATATCTTTTCCTTCCGTCTTTCCTCGCACACAAAATGGAATTGTCCCTTATTCAGCTGAGGTAATAGAAGAGATTAGCTCATGCGCTAACTTACAAGCGGAATTATAATATGAGGTATTTTAAATTTCATTTTACTCCATCTGAGCAATAATAAAATGAAGAAACGTTTATATAAAGAGCTTTAGCTTCAAGCAGAGGCTCTATTCCAAAAATGTTTTGAAAACATTAATCGTAATATTTTCATAACTTTCTTCTCACCTTCATGCATCAGATCCTATCGATAATTTTTTTATTTTTTTTATTACACATGTCCCTGCATGATTATTGAATAAAAATAACAACGGGGAGTTCTTCCAGCTTCTACTTCCTGCTGCTGATGATGATGACGACGACGATGATGATGATGAAGGAAAAGTTAAGTGAATATCATCCTCATCATCATGAAATTCAACTAAACTTTTCCTTTGCCTACTGCATATAGTACATTGCTTCATAGTACACATGTCTAATATGCATGTCATGGAAAATACTAAAAGAACGTTTCATAAATATGTTAGCCTTTTCTTCAGTATTCTTGATGATTTCAAAAGTTTCTTTATTGTCGTTGCTGGATTAGTTCACTTCTTCGTATTTTCCTTTCTGTCAATAGTTTGCTAATGTTTTCTGGGTTATTCAAGTTTTTAATAATATATACAATAGTCATTTTCTTTACACATTTTCCTAAAACACATTCCAGCTTTTCATCAAGTTTTTCCGTCTCCAGGTTTTACACTGCAGTCTGTTTGAAAAGCCATATCAATCAATTTGACATATCTTCGTTTCTTTCTTTACGATGAACAGAACTGGTCACCTGGCCGAGATTGGTTAATCAGTTTCATAATAATTATTAGTGTTCAAGGCGGTGGTGTTGTCATTCAGTCTAAAAGCAGCTTAAAGTTTGAAAGTTTATGACATATTTTTAGCAAATGCGATGAACGAAAACGCTTTTTCTTTATATCCAGAAAGAAAGTAGACATTCTTAGTGCTGTCATAAAAAGGCAGGTTAGATTGAGTTACGAGAAACACATAAATATCTTTTTTCGCAAAGACTTTTGATGAGTGATATGCTTGGCTTCGTGTCGTGCAACAGCCAAAAAATAGAATTCAGTGACAGACGAAGACATTTTAAAGAAAGAATACTTTTCTGGACATCATAATATCTACCATGAATGTCAAAAGATGTTGGCACATTTTATCGATACACGGCTTTTAAATCATATTTGTAATGAAGAACATTTGGAAGAAGTGAACATTTAAATTCAACTGGTTCACCAAAATGCAAGTATAAATCATATTTAGAAACAGCGAAAACATTTTTTTTCTAATCAGACACGAGGCATCGTCTGTTGGAGTCAGTTTTATAACCTTAAACATTAAAACATTAAAAACACATAAAAATTTCGTTAGAAACAAGGAAAAGTTATGAAATACTACGTAACATCAACCCCCCTATATATCAGTGTATTCTGGGTAATT
The DNA here is from genome assembly GCA_963932145.1 of Acanthosepion lycidas. Lineage (NCBI taxonomy): Eukaryota > Metazoa > Mollusca > Cephalopoda > Sepiida > Sepiidae > Acanthosepion > Acanthosepion lycidas. Next base: position 50,467,378 of record OZ010603.1, on the reverse strand, counting down.
TCTTCACAACAGAATAGGAAACTTCAGGCAACAAAGATTTGCTTCTACAGAAGGATGTTAATTTGCAAGTTACTCATTGTTTCCCACTGTGGCTCTTACCAACATATGTGCTGTGAGTGACAAATTTCTAGGACACGTAATGAGGAAGAATGATTGGAGAAAACCCTCCTTTCTCATTACGCGTCCTAGAAAATTTTTACTGATTTCTGATTTTAAATATAGTTATCCTTTTAGCTTTCATTTTACTTAAAAAGTTACTCGTTGATCAATACTCTGACCATGGTATCCTCAATATCCTTCTGTGGAACCACATCTTTGTTGCCTCAAGTTTCCTATTTCCTAGTTTTATAATGTTGAAGAAAGCTACATAATTGCAAAAAAATGGTTGTCGGGAAAATATCTGCGTATTATATTAGAATGAAAACTTTTAAATTTACTGTCTAACAATACAAGTGCCGAGACGAAAAATAAGGCAAACAGCATAATTGGGTTAATATCTCCAAGAATGAAGACATGAAAAAAATTAAAGTAAAAGGAAATGGTGATAAGAGAAGAGGAAAAGAACAAGAGACTGATAAGTTAACATGAACTGATATCAACGGTTTCTTGAATATCGAAGTCGAATGTAATTTGACAGGCCTGTGTATTCCGTCTGTTAAAGCGATGTGTATCGTTTTAACAATTGATACTTTCTATTTAAAGAGATTTTTCGCCTCAACTCCTTCCCGCAAGATCCGGAATCTAATGGTAGTGATTAAAATGGAACATGGTGTTAACTCTAAATAAATAAAGATATTCTCTTGCAAAACAAAGATTTATCTAAATGTTACTAGTTTTATTTTTTGTCTGTCTTCTTATCTCACCCAAAATGACAGATTTTTTTCTTGAAAGTCAAATTATCCACAATAAAATCTGTATTAGCCAACAGGGTGCTCGAGAAATATTCAGGATATACTATTAGGTTGGTGCAAAAATAATGACGTAATAATGTCGTTTTTTGACGTATTTTTTAACTTCAAAAAACGATATTATTACGTCAGTATTTTTGCACCAACCTAATAATATGATACATGTTGTGGTAAGTTATCCTCCGTAATATTATGAATGGACTGATATATTCATGATAATAGTCCTAGTTAATTGACTAGATAGAAAAGAAGATAATGTTATTGCAGTAATTTATCTGGTTGAGTATTGAATACTATCACAACTGACTCTGTCGAGTTGAGTGTTGTGTCATGCCAGACCCCACATCACAGCAGTTTTTAATATCTGTTTTAATGAGATATGTTTTGCGAGATTTTATTATGTAACTGGAAGCTTGTTCCTAATATTTTAGATAAATATGAACAATGGTATAGTTATTAGCAATTTTCCTTAATGCCAATTATATTGTGCCTGTTGGTGTTGAGGTGGAAAGAAAAATCAGCGAGCCAAGTTCAAATTCCGGTTGACTTCGTTACGATAATTTTCTTACAAATCCTCTTAAGAAAAGGATGAATTATGGTTATGGGTTATAAATGAAAAGGCTGACTGAGCTGTCAGTCGTAATTGACAAACTGGGATGGACAACTCGGAGTTCAAAACGCTATATAACCCTGAAGAAAGGGCCTTCACTTTCCTTATGTCAGGGCCATATTTCATTCGTAATAATTCCACGATAAAGTTCAAAATGACTCTGCAATTTCCCGTATGAACTACTCGTCAGGGTGAGATAAAAATATCTCCTCGACGTGATGTTCTGGTAGGTTTACGTTTTAGCAGTCTGTCTTATTACTTACTTATTTAAGCATTTTGAGCTTTACTTATGCATTAAAAATTTTGCAATAAGGAAGAGATAGTCGAAGCATTTGAACTGTTTATCACAACAAAGGATGATATTTGTTTTAAAGATGGGATCAAGAATTTAGAGGTACTTTGGATAACAGTCATTCAGCAACATGGTGACCATTTCAACTAAATAAATTAGTTTGTTAACATTTCAGAAGCGTTTTATTCATTTATTCTTTATAAAGTGAGTAACTGTGACAACCTAATATGTGTATATATATATATATATATATATATATATATATATATATATATATATATATATATTGTGACATGTCCCTCAATGTTAACTATTAAATCAGACGTACAATAAATTTCATTGGAGAAGCACTGTCTTTGTATTTTTCCTTTTTCTCCTTCTCCTTTTTCTTTTTTGTTTTATTACTTATCTAGTTTCAGCGAAGAAAGGTCAGGAAGGGAATCTATGGTCGCTTGACAACAAACAGAATGACTTTCTAAGAAAGTCACTAGGACTCGGTCAACTACGCTCACATGATATACATCACCAAGTCGAATTTTGGTATTGTAATTTTAGTTTCCCGATGAACTCCAACGACAACAGTTCGTAATAAACTCATCATGCGATCATAAGGTATGAGAAATACACGAACTTGTTTTGTAGGGAATTAGATAATTTCGTCCCAGTGATCTTGAATCTATTGGACTATTTAATAGAATATTATATCCAAATAGATACAAAGCAAACATCTTACTTTAATTCTGGATGCAATGCAAACTAACGAAGAGGAAACGGAACATAAATATTTTTCTGGAATTCTATCCTTCACATTGTGGAAGGGAAAAAAACAGCCAAATTTTGTGAACTTTGTCTGCGTCATTACGAACTTTCGAACTCCAAATTTCTGAGCCAGAAAGATTTAACTGACATCAAGTATCAGTTAAACGTTCTTTTATTAATTGTCCATAGTTTTCCCATATTGTGTATTTTGTTATATAAAATTTATTTTATATATATATATATATATATATATATATATATATAAAAGTGAACATTGAAGTCAACACGCAATCGTCAAGCCACGCCTAGCATGAAACAGCCTGTCGCCTCCAAGTGTTGACTTCAATGTTCACTTTTATATTTACACACGCTCTATCTCTGATATTGAGCACTTTATCCCATAAATATAGCACACATTAAGAGTATATTTATTCATATATATATATATATATATATATATATATATAGGGCTCAATGAATTAATCAAAAAGGAAAATAACAGATATCTTTATCAAAATTACAAAAAATATATCTTGAAATACTAGAGAGTGAATTTTTTAATAAAATCGCAAGACGACTTTGGAATGCCCTGTATCTCTTCTGGTGAATGCTGCCATAATTCGTGCCTGCAGTTCATCTAGGTGTTACAATAGTTTTATTGGTCTTTCGCTCAACTGCACCCTACACATTAAGGGGCTTGAAATCTTGGGGGTTACGTGGCCAAATATAAGGATGTGATGGGATCGCAGAAATTGTCTAACAGACATTACTAGGTTCTTCGCTGTTTCACTGTTTCCAGCAATAGGGTCTTCCAGCTGCCACCTTCCTGACCCAGGGCAGTACTACCTCCTCGAGGCTCTCTAGAATGATGAATGGAGGCATAACGTCGCCATCGCTAGTGATCACACCAAACAACTTCGTAATCATTAAACTCATCGAACTCCTTCGTAATCCTCTGCACTGTCCTCAGATTGACACTCTCTGAAATATTCGTATTGGAGCTTATGGCGCGAATGCCAAGCAGTACAGCACGCCGTTTCCAAATTTCTGGCGGAGTAAATTTCGTCATGAAGCCCTTTTTCTCATAGACGGTTCCCAAAAGACCATATCATACCGTGCTGTTGAGAGTCTATCACACAGGCTAGTGGTTCGCGAGAAGAATATGTTTGTGCGGGACTTACTTCTCGCTGATAGAATGCGGTGAAATGTGGGTGATTTGACATTATGTAAGTCGCATGGCGTAAAGTTTTACCTGGCGGAACCAAGGGATGTTGTTCGTCGGAGCACTTTGCATTGTAGTAGCGATAGAGTAGTCAGAGACATGCCACATCCCGCCTGTGTTTGTGAGAGAGAGAGAGGTTGGAGAGTGGAAAATAATTTTTCTTCAGCAAGGACTTGAAGACGCTTTAAACTCTATCCACACTGAAAATTGTGATCTGGGCACAAACCACACTTTCCAGTGTGGATAGAGTTATTATTATTATTAAAATGCTTACCCTTTTTCGTCATTTACATTTGATATTACAATAGTCTAAAGAATGGTGAAGTGCAAGTTCTGGTAATGTACAGCATCAGGGTATACAGTCACCTACCTACCTATCACATATCTCAATTTCGCATATAAAACAAAGGAAATATTTTTGAGCCATTTGGCTGCGTTTCTTGAATGCTATCAAATACAGTAACTTTCAGGGAATAATTATACTTACTATTAGTAGACTGGATAGGCATTTGTTGGAAACAGCGTTTTTATTCAAGCGTGAGGAAAATTTCCCTACAAAAAAAAATGGTTTTCAACTCTGTACCAAATCTAAGGTTTTCAGAAAAGAGCAATGAAAATCTTTGCAGAAGCTAGGTTGGCCAGAAAATTTTGGCTCACTTAGGAAGCGGAAAGAAAACAACACATTTTGATCTCAATCTGGTGGAATGTCTAAGGAGTACTGCATTTCGTGTTTCTTGCACGCGGTTGCGCCATCAATGCTGAGTTGTACTGCCAGCAGCTAGACCGCGTGTACGACAAACTAAAGGAGGAATATTTTGCTTTGGTCAATCGAGGTCGGGCTTGGTCTCAGCAAGACTTATGCGAAGCCACACACTGCCAGGTTGACTAAGGAGAAGTTCAAACAGATGAACGGTGTTGAGATTTTTCCACATCCTCCATTCAGTCCCCATGTTGCTCCGAGTGGCCATGGCATACTTCTTCCTTGAACAGCGATTCAAAACTTTTGATGAAGTGAAGGAAGCTTGTTTACCGTATTTTTTGATTCAAAGCCAACGGACTGGGTATCTGGGACAGATTCAGATGCTGGCTGATCGCTAACAGAAGATCATCAAGAATGATAGAATTTAATTTGAAGAATAAATGTTGTTGTTGCTATATAACATTTTGTTTTCTTTCCGCTTCCGAATTAAATCAGGACTTTCTGGCCAACCTAACATATGCAAAAATTCCCATGTGCATAACCTCTATCATCTGAAGTTTATTTTCATTATTAATGAAACTATTTTTATATACATGTATTTTGGGAATAATCTCTCTCCTTGTCATTTAATTTAACCCAAGCTTTTTCCATAAATAACAGAAATTGATCAAAATATAATGAGAATTCAGATAGTAATTATGTCAGATTGTAGATTTGTTTTCATCGGCAGATTTATTACAAATGATTATTTGAAATGAAATACATAGGATACGATGTCTCTCTTTGTCAAATAGATATGAATGCCTAGTTACAAATTTCGAATACTTGGATGCGAGATATGAATCCTATTTCAAATCGATAAAACAATTTCAACAAGCAGAAAACAGCACTTTCCAAACCCAACAGCGTCATTACTTCACAGTGAATGCAGATGTTTTTAGATTCGATGACTTTCTATTCAATCATCTCCACGATGTTTGTCAAAACAAAAGTCTGTAATAAACAAGGATACATATATATATATATATATATATATATATATATATATATATATATATATGAGGGAGGGAGGGAGTGAATGTTTAGTATGTGTGGTTGTAATGGTGATAAGCAACACAATACAAACAAAATGGCCTTTAATTCTTTAAGTATAGATATGAACATTCCTAGTTTGAAATTTAACCTTATGTGAACTTTATTTCTCAACGTTCTTTAACACTGATTTTCAAGCACCCATTAGATCTTATAATACTGCTGTAGAGATTTCGTTCCTCATAATCATAGGCCAAATTTACATGCTTTTTCTAGACGAAGAAAAAAATCGTAAACCTATTGTTGCTATATTTGGATCCTTTGCATTCGAACTAATTATTCATGTTTGTTGCTGTCATCACAGTGTTTTGGCAGGTGTGCTCTCTGAGCTTCTGCAGGTGTCTTTTTATCCAGATATCTATCTCCCGAAATTTCGAACTGAACAGATTATTTTACGGGGTTAGATAATTCTCGCTTTGATCTTGTTCTGATCTTGTTCTTTTTTTTGTATTTTTTTATTTTTTATTTTTATTTTGTATTTTTCATTTATTGTCCGACTGTTTCCACTGCTTTTGATTCCGGGATGAATTATGTCACCAAATTGAATTCAATACGTTGTTGTCTTGTTGATTAAAATTTCAAGTTTTGAGTTTGGTGGCATGACAACTGTGATTTGAATCCCTTGTTCGAGTAGTGCAACCTTAGGAGCCAGTAGAAACATGAGCAGCAATAGCATAAATATGGACAATGAAATGAGAATAAGGTCCTCTCACAAATTAAACAAAATTTAAGTTCGAACTTCCCTGATGGTTACACGAATCGACAGACACCGGAAAAAGCATCGACCGAAATGTTGTGATAATAACAACAAAAATGATGATGTTAGTTCGAATGTAAATAATATAAATAATAATCTATCGCAGAAATTCAGACAGATTTTGTTTCCTATATAATCTGATTGTCTGCATAGAAAATACACAGAATGTTTCTGTAAGCGCTCTACCATGACTGGCCCTTTTCTCAGACGAAGTTAATTTATTTAATTACCAAATTATTTCATAAAAAACTGAAATATTTTCTCAAGGCTAGTATATTGCTATTTTTTCATCAAAGTTATTAAATCACTGTTATTATTTCGGAGGTTAGTAAGATATTATGGTTCTGAATTTACGAACGTCGTGTGGATTATTTGTTGAGATGAGCCAATTTTAACAGAATTATGACTGTTTTTAGATTAAATGGCTTACTCTGAATGACTTAATATACACGTTAAGCAAGGATTTGTCTTTCCCGCACGGCAACCGACCTTTTTTTTTTTTATTTTTGACTTCTTCTTCATCAGTCCGTTTTCTCTCTTCAGTAACCTCTCTTCACATTCCCACGCCTTTTAAGATCTTTATTAGCATTAATCCGGAAATAAAGTGCCTTTCTCCCGAGCAATATTTTCTCTCGTAGTTTTTATTAAGTAGATGTTTAAAGACAAATCAGATACAAGAAAAATTCTGAACAATGTTCTCTCCCTGGTATAATGGAGAGTGATTGCTCGTCATGCAAGGCAATTCTTCACTGAGTGACCCATGAAGGTGAAATCCTGTCAGAGTTTTTGTATACTTATTGTTTCATTTATTTATTTTTTTCATTTCTTCAGTTTCAATTTATTTTTTCCTACCTTCCCCACTGTTCTTATTCTCTTATTATAATTACAATTAATAATTATGGTTTTAATAATTCTGGTTTTTTTAATCCTTTAAATTTGTTTCTTCTGTACTGCCCTAAATTCCAAGTTTTACAAACCTCTGATTGGTAACGCATATTTTCAAGTTACCCATTGAGAAGTGATTTTAGGTTTGTGTTACTTCTTCATTAGTTTAAAGCCTTGCCAGTAATTAAAGCAGTTGAACGGATGAGATTTTCCTGGGAGATTCTTCTTCCTAATTACTCTTTTCTTTATAAAAAATATGAAACTTTGAAAAGAAAAAAACAATCATAAGAATTACAAATCCTTTTTTACTGACTGAAGCAATTTTCAACTGGTTAAAAAATTCAAATTATTATTGTTTCTAAAGATAAGAGCCGACTCTTGGCGCCTAGATGAACCGTATGAAAGAACTAAATAAATAACATCAAGACCTTTGGCAGACATATTCAGAAAATGTCACGACCACCTTTCAAACCAACAATTTCGTTTTGTGTTTCTTTTTACTGTCATTGTCTATTTTCTTTCTTTTAGGCTCAGTTTTTTTCCTTTTCTTCTTGATATCAAGTAAGCATAACTTCGTACAAATGAATGTCAAATAAAGGAAAATATGAAGATGAAGATCGTGTTGCGTCAGTTTCCTAAATATAGTATGCCTATACTGAAAATCAACATTTAAAATGCTAACTTATTTATACCATATCACTGAAACTAGAGGAAAAAACATACAGATTGCTACCGTAACCACCAAAAACGTTTTAATTGAGTTAATTTTGCTTAGTCCAAAACAAATATAAAAAATTTCGTGAAGATTTTGGTGCGTTTATCTTCCAAATAATAAACTGTTGGCTGACTATTTTTGAGTTTATTTACACTATACGCTGTTCGGGAAATGACACATGACCCAGTGGATAAAAGCATTGCTTATAGTAATCCAGTGACTTAACCCAAAGAGTGTGAGTTCAATACTTGGCCTCAGCAGAGGTGAACAAAAACTTGGAGAGTTGAAGTTATCAAAGGGAATTGACTGAAACCGAGACATTGCATCACACGTAGAACGAGAACAATCTACCCCAATGGACAATATAAAGGGTTCGAAATTCCAACGTATTTTAACTGAAGAAAACCGGAGCGTACAACGGCCGAAACGTAGTGAATATGACAATAAAGATGAGGACAACAGTCCGAACAATGTAAATAGTTAACAATGTTTCATCTCTGAAATATAGACAAACCATTCTTAATTCTAACACTTCAAGCGTTACTTTTGATTTGGACACACATCTTTGCTGGTGACTCGACTCACGCTTATTTCATCCGTATTCCAAATGTATGAACAAATTTCCATTCAAACGGCTTTTTCTTTAGAACTGCTACTTTATGGAACAGACTCCCACGTACTTACTTCGATGAAAACAACGATATTAAAATCTTCAGATCATTCTTCTCTTATGCGCCGTGTCCCCTTAGGACGTAGGCGGTAATAACACTCCACAACTTCTTGTTCAGTGTAGCTCTTAATAACATTTGTCTTTCTGTTATTTCTCCTAGGCCATCCATTTACTCAAGCTGGCTAATTATGCTATACATTGTTTTTCTCTGTCCCACTTGCCTTCTATCTGTCCTGCCAGTATCAGATTCCTCCGTCCTCATTATGTGCCCCGGAAACCTCAACTGTCTCTTCCTGGTGTTAAGTATTAGTTTCTTTTTTGATTCCATTTACTCCAAAACTTCGTTGTTGTTCACATGTTCTGTCCACAGTATTCTCAGCATCCTTCTGTAGAACCACATTCCTGTTGCTTCAAGTCTCCTCTTCATCTTTGAAGAGATCGTCCCGCACTCACTGCCATACAGGAGGATATATATCACGTAGTAGTTTTTTACATCCTACCACCTCTTCTTTCATTCATATCACAAGCCTCATTCACCATTTCTATTTTAGCAATAATCATCTAACTTGAGTGGCTGGCGATACATGTGTTAGGTTCATTGTAGTATAAAAAATTGCTAGCCTGGGATCGAACATCGCTATTTGTCACATGTAAGAAATATACAACTCTCAGGTTCGAAACAGCCCTTTTCTCCAATTCGAATTATTATTTTTTAGAAATATTCTTTCCAAAATATTTTTTTGCTTCAGTCCATTTCCACATTTCTTATATCTTCATTTTGGCAGCAGTATTTGTTTGAAACTGATATCTTTAGATAATCCCTTTAATGAACTTCCAATGCATTTCTCTTATTCTATCATATTATAATGTAGCGTACCTTTTCAAGACAGGTAGGCCAAAAATAGAAAACTTCAGGAATTCCTAGACAAGGTAGTAAAAGACAGCGGGAAGAAAAGGCTATCAGTTATAACAAGACTGATGGTATGATCGTTAGTGTCATGGGTCCTTACCTAGATCGACAGAATGAACTCTTCCTAACGATATATATACTACGCCTCTCAAGAGAGACGGACGGTATTGAATCGAGTCCGAACTCTCTGCTTTGGCAGAGGGGAACCCGGACGAAACTTTGCCGAAGGGAAAAGTTTCGTCCGGGGAGGTAGACAGGCCCTGAACCCGTCTAGCTGGGTTCAAAGGGTATATTTTTGGCCGAGCCTACGGGCTCGGAGAAACCCAGGTTAAACTCGGCCTTGTGCCACATACATTACTCGTGGTGGGGGGGGCTGTTAAATATCGGTATAGAATCGAGTCGAGCCGATAGTAGTTCACTCCAAACCAGTCTGACAGTCATACTAACACCTTCTACTTGTATTATTTTTCGTGTAAATATTTCTTTGTTATTTCTACTCTTGTGTTCCGTGTTGTTCTTCCATGGTCCTAACCTTGGACCATAATAGTTAGCAAGAGGAACAGACCAAAATTCAAGCTACAAATTGGTGAAACGAAAATTAAGCAAATGCAGAAATTTAAAGAACTCGAAAAATTTTTAGCAGACAATGGAAAATATGACAATAAAATCTGAAGGCGCATTGGAATACTGAAAGATGGTTTTCCAAAACTAAACAAAGTATTAAGAAACAGAAAAGATCCCTTAGAAACAAAGAAAAGAGTTCTGAACTGTTATGTAATATCAATCCTCCTATATTGCAGTGAATGCTGGACAGATGAAGGCGAGTCTTGAGGCAGGAGAGATGTGGTTCTACTGAAGAATGTTAAGAATATTATGGATGAAGCATTTAAGCATTACTAATATTTTAATAAAATTTGAAAGGAAACAGATATATTTACTTAGGATAAAAGAAGAGAGAGTTAAAATCTATGGGACATATAATGAGGAAAATGGCGTGAAGAATTTGACACTAGCATGACTTAGTGAAGGCAAGAGGAAACAGAAGGAAACAGCGAGCAACGTAGCTAACAGACAGAACAGAGGCTGAGAGGATATTAAAAAGACAAATATTAGCAGGAACTACAAACGATCGGATGCTGAGGAAAATCATTATCGTCCATGTCCTGAAGAGAAATGGTGCATAAAGAAGAAAGAAAAAAGGTCGTACCCACTTGGGAGTTTATAAAATGGCCTTTCACAATTTCCTATTTCCTCGCATTTCGCTTACTACCAGATTAAGCTAAATAAATATCTGTAGTTGTTTATAATAACGTCCGTTTCCCTTTCTTCCAGCAAATTCGGTTGGAGTGGCTGTCACCTTAAACTTAATCTATTTATCTTACAAATAGACAATCTTTGTCCACATTTAACGAAAGGGGATGAGGCTTGATGCAATTTAGCTGTGGAAAACAAAGTCTCTAGATTTTCTACTGGAGAAAAAAGTGTTCCAATGCATATCCAAACCAAGAGCTTTTAGTGGTACTATTTACATCCAATATTACACAATATCGTACCAACGGCCTAGGCAACGGGGTAAAGAAGAATTCTTCAGTTTCCACAAATAAGTGACCAAAAATATTTTCCGTGCAAATTTTATATATAGTTTATACAAAAAAGTAGAAAAAAAATGAATGTACATATTGGGACACTCATGGATGACGGGTTTTACTACTTCACTCACTTTCTCACATCCATGACGTGGCTTTCCTCTGCTTTTTCTTTCAAATATATTCATGGCAATTGTTCTGATGAGCTTTCCTCCCTTTTGTACCTCGACTGTATAAATTTAAATTTTACTGTTGAACTAGCTAGATGCAACTGTATGTTCTATTTTAATAGCTTGTTTTCTCGCACTTCTCGTGGAACTCCCTTTCGATTTCTTGGTTTCCTGACAGCTAGAATCTGCAAAAGTTTAAATTTAACGGCAATCGCCATCTTATGTTTTCGTGAATCATGTTATTTTATTTTCCTTTTTTCCTTACTATTTTTTCTCTTTCTCATACACTACTTACGTCTTAGTGGCATTATCGCCTTGCTTGTGGATGAAATAATAATAATAATAATAATAATAATGACTTACGAAATGAACATGATAACGTCTACTCAATAGCCTAGATCGCCTAATGAAGAATTTATATCTCTCACACACGTCTCTATGTCGGAGTTGCTTCGTTATTCTACCAAAGGTAGTATTATATTTTAAACAGTATATCTTCACAGATTGCTATAAACTCTGCCTAAGGAGTATTTATATATATTTACTATCAAAATTGGCACACAGCTTGGTCACTTTGAGACTTACATCCTGATTTAAGGCCCTTGGTACTGTTTGTTATAACTATCTGTTCCTGTTTCTTATATAGGGTGAAGTAAGATGCTCATTCACAAAATCGGAACGGGCTTCATTGAAAATGATCACCGCTCAAACTTTGCTACCGCCAAAATCAGATCCAATGAACCAAACAAGGGTTCATGCCTCATCAAAGATTGAGTGTGTTCGGTAGTAGAATCCATTAATCGTCACATCCAAGAGGATTCCACGTATCAATTGTCAAGCGCCCTCAATATGTGCGCGTTGACTAATTGTGGATTTGTTACTACTATTTCTCTTGGCTTTACAACTTAACTTTAAAACCAAACCAGCCACATTATAAAAATGTGGACTTTGTTTAGTGGAGTGTACTGGACAGGGTGTCATCTTGCCCCAATGGAAAGTGGGGACCCTGATTTAAAATAAAAAGGATTGAGAACTTTATAAAGTCATCATCTGCACACTATCAGATATTCATGTCCAATGTGATAGGACATTTTCAAAGCTAATGACACTAAAAACAAGGTTAAGAAATTCGTCGTTTGAGGACTATTTGGAATCATACACGTTGCTACCCACTGAAAAGGAATTGTTAGATTAATTGAATGCAGAAGCCATTATTGCCAGATTCGGACAATCACCTAGTGAACACAAACAATTGCTCTTAATATAGTGGACTGCATTGTACTTTTTGGCTTTTTTTTTTCATGTGTAAATTGTGCAGTAAACTATTTAGAGACTCAACCAATTACTTAAAATTACCAAAAATGAATAAGAAATTCATTTATAACATTTTGTATTTACATTTGGTATCTACTGCCAGTAATATGTACAGTACAAGTACACTGTATTTATTAAGAAATACACATTTTTTATACAGAAAATTAATTATAATTATACCCTTTTTGCCATTTTATTTTTTGAAAATTTTATTTATTCATTATGAAAATGAAATTATAGTATTGTAGTTGCGTGGAGGACCGCCTTTGCCTCCTGGCAACCAATATTTTTAGACCCAGTTCCCAACAGCCATTGTGTTCAGGAATGTGTTAATGAATGATCGAATTTTAAAGAAAATTAGCACCTATATATCTTCAATTAAGACGTTCGATTGCTTTTCTTGCCATGTATAAATCACTGTTCTTTATTGAACTTTTTTATTAATTTAGCTTAGTTTCATTCCTAAGCATCAGCTATTTTGGAAATAAGGGGAAAATTGTTGCAAATATTTTCACTTTCAAATATGACATATAATTATTTTTTATAATTATTTACATTTACTGTCCATTTCTGAAGTTAATTAATTGAAGTTGCGTGAATTCGAGACTCATTCGTATTTATATTGATCCCAACATAATAATATGTGTCTGTGTATGCGCATGCGCACGCGTCTATTATGCACATATATTCACCCGGGATTGTTTATTTTGCTGACTTTACTGGTCAACTTAGCAATGTATTTCATTACGACTTTCTAGGAATCAAGCGTTTTTGACTGATTCATATGTCATATTACAGAACATAATTAAGCCTTACAGAAAATTAAATTAACATCTTCAATATTCATAAACGTCTTCCTCGTGTCCCAACTCATTTCCAATGGACACTTACAAAACAATAAGCTCTGCCGTCAAAATAGCTTAACAATCATTCAGTTTAGCTAAATATTATACAGTGCTTTTTTAATTACTGTGTTAATTGATCTTAATTACATTAATTGCCGTAATTATGACTCATAATATATATCTTTTTGAATATCTCCGTGAGAAAATAATGTTCTTATTTAATAGATGTTATTTCGTTCATAACTGTAAATCGTCTCATAAAACTGTTGATCAATAAAATGTTTTGTCAAGAAAACTAATCAGAAATTATAGACTAATGGCTCAAAGTGTGCGTGTTATTTTTTTTTTTCATTCATATTCTTCTATCATTTCTTGAAGAATTGTTTTCTTATGCAAATTTAGGGCGTATCTAGAACGCACTCACAGAATGACAGAGTGCATACATTCGCCGATAACATTGTCGTAATAACTGAAGAAAAAATCCTATAAATATGATGCTAGGGAAATCACTGTAAGTTTCGATTTTTTTTCCTGTACTTCGCATGTTTGTCTTAATATAAGAAATATCACACAAAACAAAAATCAAAAACATTTTCTCCCAAACATCATTAATTGTTATTTGGTCCTTTCCCCAACCTTTCAAACAATGTCATAGCATTTCACATGAAGAAAATAAATAATATGGTGCCATTTCCAATGAAAGACGGAATTAGGTAGAATTTTATTTTCCCAATTTTACGAAGATGATTTATAAACTCGCTTACATATTCACACATATGAACGTATGTTGACGAATATCTTCAAACTTTTTCACGTTTATGTCTTGTCTATTTAGAGGTCCTTTGAAGACTTGTATTTTCATTCTAAATTTATTAACGTATATACTCGTGTAAAAGTCAATATCATAAATTCGCATTTAACTCTTTATATCCTATTCAAACGCACCAGCAATATATATATATATATATATATATATATATATATATATATATATATATATATATATATATATATATACACTACGCGACTTAAGTTTCGACCTAATGGTCGCTTCGGGCGATATTTTTAAAAATGACCACCTTAACGGTTTATTTTAAAAAACACAAAAAGCTCTACATAATTATTTTTCAAAAGTAATTTTTTTTTAAATATCACCCGAAGAGGTCGAAACCAAGTTCACGTATTTTTATTGAATTCCCGATTCTTAAAGTTAAAACCTCGACATGTTATTTTTACTTTTATTTATATTTTTTCACACATGTATTGGACACTTTTTAATACTACTGTCTCCTGGTCTCATTCAACTCCGATCATTAAACTTATATATATATATATATATATATATATATATATATATATATGTGTATATATATATATATATATATATATATATATATATATATATATATATATATATATATATATATATATATATGTATGTAATGAAAAACAAACCACTTTAAAGTACCATTACGATAATTTATTTCACCCAAAATCCTTTTTTAAGGATTCAGGATCATCAGGTAAAACTTCCAATAACGAATTGAGAGGAAAAATGGGATTAGAAATTGGTGTGTAGTGTAATTTTTGTAATTTAATAGAGGGGGTTGAGAGTGGTAGTTAAACAGACGGAAGTGAAATGTAGAAAATGTATACAAGTAAGTCTTATGGTAAAGAGAGAGATAGGGGGGGAAGGAGAGATGGAGTTGTTATAATTTTTTTTTAACAAAATTATGTAAAAGATAGCTTACAATTTTTGATAGAAAATTCGATGTCTGAAAAAAATTTTGTTATTAACTTAAATCTTTAATTTTTTAAGTAAATAGTTTCGGGACTAAATATAACTATTATTGTAATAAACATATTTATCTAGGACATAAAGAAATATTTAAAATTTTAATAGTTTATTCACCCGACTAATTGTATTTCTACAATATATAAAGAAAAATAGTAACAATAACATCTATTTTAATATTTAAAATTAATTTATGAATGTAATTTTTATTTATTATATTGGTAAACTAAACATCTTTCCAAACTAAACATCTTTCCAAACTAACTTATATATATATATATATATATATATATATATATATATATATATATATATATAAAAGGTTAATGATCGGACTATATATATTTATACACATACACACACACACACACACACACACACACATATATATATATATATATATATATATATATATATATATATATATATATATATATATATATATTTGATATACATACAATAGTCAAATGGATTTTGAGCCTCAAAACACTTAACCAGAAATTTAACAACATAAATAGAATTAATATACAACCCCATAAAACAAGGCCTACCCACATTTCTCACCCACATAAGACAGACATGCTTGCAGAGGTGTTGAGGTGTCACACTTATGCACACACCCATACTAATATATACATTTACACACTTCATACACACTCCCAAAGAACTAAAAGATAACAGACATTTAACACGCACGCATCCCCTTCCCAACAATCAATAAAACTTTCAAAATGACCAAGAAGGGAATTCTGAATCTCCTCAGCCTCTATCTTAAAAACGACTTAAAAGAGGCCATTTGACCAACACAAGGACCGATCAAAATTAACAATAAAAAATGAAAACTACAGATAAAGTTCATTTTCTTCAGAAAGTCATTCATTATCAATATGATAATAAAGATGAAGACAACAGCCCAATCAATGTAAATAGTATAAATATTTATACTTGTCGCTTTAATCTAAATTACACAAACTCTTTCTTGTTCTAGTCTATGAAACTGAACACACGTATTAACAGAAAATGTTATTAAATCTGTTACGAAAAAAGAACTAAACAAAATGAACACAAAACGATCAGCTTTAAAAAAGGATTCGTAACTGGAAAAACCGAATGAAAAAAGAATGTTAACAGCAAATACTTTTTCACAACTAACCCAGTTCTGCGGAATCAGAATCAACGTTGAGTTTAAGCAAGCGAATGAGCCAAATGGAGTAAAGTGCCATGCAGATTTAAATTTTTCCCACTTGTGACGAATCGATTTTTTTTTTGCATGCTAGCTTGCTCATTAACATTCGTGTCAGTCAGCTGTTGGCTCTCACTCTGGCCAATAGAATCTTCCTGCCTATTCGTGGCAGCCAGCTATAGGCTCTCACTCTGGCCAGTAGAAAATGGCCGCAAACTACATGAAAACAGCCGTAGAAGCATGAAAAAATCGATTATTTCTACTATCGATGGGAGTTGGGAAATGCAAAGTCGGTCTTGGCCTTCTCACTAACTTGGAGCATGTGCATGTAAATTTTGGTGCAAATCCGTCGAAAATTGCGGCTGTGCATTCGTTACACACACACATCCTGCCTTTTATAGATAGAGATCATATGTTATTTTATACAAGCCTGTTTTACAGACCAACGTAAGAATGTACTGAATTCGTTTCTCATTGTTTGCCTTATTACTATAATCTTGTGACACATTTAGCTGACGTTACTAAAATTATAATATTGTTTATATTTGTAGCATAATTTGTTGTGTCACAAGCTTAATTGTTGTCTTTCGTTGTGACATATCTTTATTGCATTTTCATTTTTTTCAGTTTATTTTCAGAATTCAATGCTACGATGAATGCTCTTTTAATTTTATGTCACGATTAATTTTTCTTTAGCATTTCTCAGTTTATTTATAATTTGACTTTTAAGTACATAATATCATTCTTCCATTAATCTGATGTGTTATTCTTAAAACAATAGTTACCCCTAACAGATGCATCACTTTTCTTAAAAGCAATCCTGGTTTATTTCTCCGAAAAAGTGATTTTCAATTGCGATTTAATTGAAAATATGCTTTAATTTCACCCTTCCTTTATCGATTGATCTTTATAGGGAATCGAATTTGATCGTTTTATATGGTGTTTGTTTTTTGTTGTTTTTTCTCCTTTTATGGTCAGCAGTGTCCAGCTACAGATTTATTCCTGAGAATCAGGTGATTGCTAATGTTTTTAAATGTATCACTAATATTCCCGCAGAAACATTCATTCTCACTTTTACGATCGTATCAATTACTCTGTTAATCTCATCTTTCACAGATTTTTCCAAATTCCTAAACATGATCAAATTATTTCTTATTTACATTTATTGTTCTCTTGCTGGTCTTTTACTGGAAGAGTACCATTCTGAAATTCTGAAATATTTTTTCCTCGTCTCCAACATTCAGTACTGATCTCCTTCTGAATGAGTCAGTCGGTTATTCTTTTTTATATGCCGTGTCCCCAATAAACGTAGGCGATCATTGCACTTCACATCTTCCTGTCACTTCTTGTAGCTCTTAATAAATGTTTTATTTCTGTTATTTTGCCTAAACCCTGTTCCGCCATCCATTTACTGAAGCTCACTAAATATGACATACGCTGTTTTCCTCTGTCTCTCCTATTGCAGGTATTTTCTTTTTCTCTTTTTATTATTTTTTAGAACATGCTCTTGTTTGTGGTCAAAATATAGTCGAACTAAAATTGTTTGCATTATTTCTATGAATGATCCAACTCCATCCATATTTTTATATCTTTTTTGAGCATTCTCTTATCATATGATTTTTCAGTCTCTGTACAAAAGCGGCATCTACTGTTTTTTTTTTTTGTTTTTTTTTTTTTGTCCTGTTTGATGTTAGTCGTTCTGATCTAGCTATTCAGAACACCATCAAGTATTACTCTTAGTGGTCTTTCTGTGAGAGATTTCTGCTGGTCATCAGATTACGATTCCTCAAATTCCTAGCATTCTTCTTAAAATTATCACTCTTAACTATCTTAGCGCTTTTGAGATTATCAAATTATACATTTGCCTTTCCTGGTTGTGACGATAAACTACATCCGAAAGCAAGGGTTCTAATCGGGAGATTTGCGGTTTTGAGGAACGTGGTACCACCTCTTAACTAGTGTTGTTCTCATGTCCTCCCTGACCTGGGTGGGGGGTAGCACCTGTTAGGGCCCAATTATGGACAAATAGTGAACCGCCCCCAAAAAAACTCAACAGTATATTTTTATAGTAAAATGACCAACGATACATTTTATATCAAAATAACAATCAGTGCAACACTAAAAAAGTATAAAAATACATTTTATAAAAAAATTACCAGCAATGCATTTTATATTAAAAAAATATTAGAAAAACCATTTTATATTAAAAAAAATTACCACCAATACATTTTTATATTTAATAAAATACCACCAATGTATTTTATATTAAGAAACGAAATTAGGATCAATATATTTTATAGTAACAAAAATACCAGGAATTCATTTATATAGTAAAAAAATACGAGAAATACATATTTATATTAAAAAAAATTACCAACAATACATTTCCGTT
Source organism: Acanthosepion lycidas (assembly GCA_963932145.1). NCBI lineage: Eukaryota > Metazoa > Mollusca > Cephalopoda > Sepiida > Sepiidae > Acanthosepion > Acanthosepion lycidas. The sequence goes on along the minus strand of OZ010603.1, from coordinate 50,448,573 downwards.
CGCATCGTTGTGCGCAAAAAATATAGAGAGAGCAATGTTTAAGGGAAAAAAAATGAAAAAATCCCTGTCTCTACAAACTTTCATGTATAAATGTTAATTTCACAATGAATAGGTTTTCAGAATCAGATTCCAGCATTGAGGACTGATATACATGCCTGAAAGTTTGTAATGACAAAGCTTTTTATTACGTCTTAAAGGTGTTTTTCATAGCAATGGTCAATATCGTACTTTGTAGTGGCTTTCTCTTTCATATTGAACTCTGTTAAACAAAACAATTATCCATAATGACTACTTGAATATTATGATATACAATATACACACAAACACACACACACGCATATATATATATATATATATATATATATATATATATATATATATATATATATATATATATATATATATATATACATACACACAAATATGTCGGATTAGTAAAAAAAATTCTAATAAATTCTCTTTGTTTATGTCTGGATACGAAACTGCAGAAGGGTAAAACATTTTTCGTTAATAATTTTTTTTTACAAATTTCACGATGGTAGGCGAATATAAATATACTGTTTAATATAAAAAGTACGCTTATTCAAATACCAGATACTGGTATTTGAATAAGCATTGAATTAACAATATCGTTTAAAGTGATATATATATATATATATATATATATATATATATATATTTAAGCATTCAACCCCAAGCAAGGCGGGAAGCCACTAGCACGCAAAATGTTTCAGAGTATGAGCAAGAACAAAGAGGAGCGATAGAGGAAAGGATGAAGAGACGGTTAGGGGATAGATCAGAGCATCTGGAGACGTCGATTGACGTTACATTTAAATAGTTGGAGATTATAGTTATCAGGAAAACAAGAAATGGGGAGGGAGTTCCACAGGCGAGAAGCTATTGGAGTAGAAGAGACGGCTACATTTAACAGTTTCAACAGTGAAAGGTTGAGAGCGAGATGCCAGCGTAGTTGAGCCCTTAAATTGATGAAGTCTGGGAACCAGCGAAAGCAGCTCATCGGAGCAGTTACCGTAAAAGTATTTGTAAAAAAATGACAGAGGGAGGCAACTACTGTGAGAGAGCGGCTGCAGCTGAGATGTCAGATCAAGGCCAATTACATTGCATATCGGTGTTTGGATTTTATCAAGGACTTTGAGACAATTAGAAGGGGTTCCAGACCATATATGGCAGCAATACTCCATGCAAGAGTGAATGGTTGATTTGTAGATTTGAAGGATCGACTCCGACGAGAAAAATTTCCTGACACAGCATAGGAAGCCATCTTTCCTAGCGTTGGACGAAGCTATTGACTCAACGTATTCGTTCCATCTCAGGTCAGCAGACAATGTGAGACCGAGCAGTCGCAAAGAGGTGCTCTCGTGGGGTTGGCCATCAGACATTCTAATGAGAGGCAGGAATGGTTCTCTCTGGGGAGTAATAAAGAGCAATTTTGTTTTTGAGGCATTAAAGTTAACCAGCCAATACCTGCCCCAGTCCACAACCGATTGGAGGTCCTTTTCAAGACAAACAGCCAGGTTAGTTTTGTCGGCGACACTAGATTTGTTTTTGAGGCAGGAGTAAATAGTAGTGTCGTCCGCATAGATGCCTACTTGGGAACCTATGACATCAGGAAGATCGTTAATGAAGATAAGGAACAGAGTAGAGCCTAGGGTGGGGCCTTGGGGAATACCTGTGTTCGTTGGATAGGAGCTGGAGGAGAATCCGTTGAGAACGAACATCAATGCACCGTTCGACAGGAATGATTGTATTAAGTCGAACAATCGACCTGTAATTCCATAACCCTGAAGCTTGCGAAGAAGGCCGGCATGCTAAACCCTGTCAAACGATTTGGAGATATCAAGAGCCACGGCACAAGTTTCTCCGTTGTTATGAAGTGCTTGGCAAACAATTTCAGTGATGACCGTAAGCACAGCAGCTGTAGAACGGGCAAAGCGGAAACCATATTGCTTGTCGGAGAGCAGATTATGGGATTTAAGGTGCATAACCACTTCAGCGTTGTTTAAGGCTTCAAAGACTTTACCGAAGAGTGGCAGGAGACTGATAGGACGGTGATTAGAATGGTCAGAAGGGTCTCCGGAGTTCTTAAAGACAGGAACAGTGAATGAGGACTTTCAACAGGGTGGAAAACAAGATTCATTGAGGCAGTAGTTATATAATTTGGAGAGGTCAGGGGCCAGTTCAGGCGCATATTTCTTCAGGACAATGGTTGGTATCCCGTCTCCACCACTAGCCTTGTGGGGGTCTAATTTAGAGATGATGCCCAGAACCGATGACGGGGTTATGTGCAAGTCGCTCAAGTGAGCCTCAGTTCGATCGGGGAAATCGGGTTTGGGTACACCGGAAGAGTCGAGAGTTGAATTGAATGAGAATTTCCGAGCAAAGCATTCAGCCTTGTCCGCAGAAGAGGTCAGAACCTGAAACTGGTTGAACAAAGGAGGTATAGAGGGTTTGCTATTGTTAAGTACGCTCTTGAAGAGACTTCAATAATCCTTGGAGCCAAATTTGCGAGATGCAATACGTTCTTTCATTCGAGCATGGAGACTTTGCTTCATTGAGGACACGCTTACACTCGTTACGGACAGAGACAATGAGACGTCTATTGCAGTCAGACATGTCGCTACGATAAAGGTGGAAAAAGTGATTCCTATGGGCAATGGCGGCTGAGCAAGCAGCGGAGAACCAGGGGAAGGAGCGCGATTATATATATTTCCTTGAGGGGATGACAGCCCCGATTCCAGCTTTAACCCAGGAGGAGACCTCGGAAGCACATTCTTGAACAGGGAGCGAGAAGACAACGTCCCAGGAGACGTCGCGAATGAAATCCCGGAACGAGTCCCAGTCTGCTCGTTGACAGCAGAACGATGTTCTAGTGGTAGGAGGTTCTTTGCAGGGGGTGGTGTTGAAGATGTTGACAGACACTACAGCGTGATCGGATTTGCCAAGAGGCCAGACCTGCGTGGCGCTACAGGATTCGGGGATGGAGGTAAAACATAGATCAAGAAGAGAAGGCTTACTATCCAGATTGTAGGGCAACGTGTGGGGAAGTCAACTGTTTGCGCGAGGGATTGAGAAATTGAAAAGTTAAGGGTTTGTATGCCTGCAAGGTCAGTAGTAGCGTTATATATATATATATATATATATATATATATATATATATATATATATATATATATATATATATATATGTGTGTGTGTGTGTGTGTGTGTGTGTGTGTATCAGATGTAACAGCAAAAATTGTCGAAATCGTGTAAAAGCAAAATTGCCCATTTGTTAGATTAAGTCTGGACCGTTGTATCTTAGAAATGATTAAAGATATCTTACTGGAATTCTCTCTAAGCTTAACAGAAGAATAGTGAAGAAACTAAGAGAGAGACAATTCTGAATTCTAAACCGTAGATAAGGCTACGGGAAACCACTTCAATATCTTTATTATGAATCATGGCAATTCACAAATAAGAAATAAAAAAAGAATCTGTGAAAGGCTATGATCGCTTAGGTCTTGAAAGAACATGGCATGCCAAAAATCACAACTTAATGTTAAAATTCTTGTTTTGAAATTCATTTTCAAGTCAATATTTTATGAGAAAAGAATAAATGCTAGCTGCATCGAGCAAAGATTTGTTTATGAATTTACTTCTCACTGGATTCTTTTTAGGCTTAGCTATTTTGAAGTTCATTTTACCTGTTAATGATACATACATTTTCTGGGTGACCTTAAAATGTGACGCTGTGTCGGGCTGAAATAAACTCAAAATGTTTACTTATTTTTTTTTTTTTTTGTTAGTTTCACAGTTTCCAGAGTTAGTCCCTACCAAAATATAACGTCCATAATTTTAAACTCCGGAAGCTTAAAAACAAAAACAATTAAACTGCATTTTCCCTCCCCGAAAAAAAAAACCCAAACTGCTGGGTCATTTGTTACTCACCATCGCGAGACAACTGCTAACACTGAAAGAGGTGTCATCCAAATAAAATTAACCAGTTATAAAAAAAATATTCTAAGTAGTAAAAGCCCAAAATACTTTTCACAACATTTCTATTTTTTTCTTATTTTACACTTTTGGCAGCATTAGCCTCTTTTCAAGGGAAAGCTGAAAATCTCTGAACGTTTGACTGGTTTGAATTGCAATTAAAAGTAAGGGACTTCACAAAAAACTCGATACCTAAGGTTTAAAATGAATTTTTAAAAACTGAAAAATCTTTCTTGAAGCTTTTATTTTACTTTTATTTTCAATATATTAGATTAAATTTAATTTTTCCAATACGCAAAATACTTTGCTGTATTTCAAAAACTAATTTAAATTGACTGGAAAGAATTTCCCTTATTTTTTCGTCGTCTTTCATCGCAATATAATTCTCTTTATTAAATATTCTTCCAAATATAAAATATACTTTTCTGAAACTTTATTTAAGGAATATTATCTGGTTTAAAGTATAATTAATTTGATCTGAAACAGATATTTACTTTAACTTAACTTTAACTACAGAAAATGTATGTAATCATTAACCGGTAAATGTCGTAGAAATTCATTTTTAACCGGATGTTTTTAACCGACAGTAGCTCTAACGTGTTTGACAAGATGATGAGAGATATATTGCTGTTTTGCGGAGAATTTATCTTTAAAACAAAATCGAACAAAATGCATTCAGCGCCTTTTTTATTTAATTTTTAAGTACTCAGTAATCCTAAAATTTTAGGAAATTATTCTCCGTAATTTAATGTTTTATTGAATTTTAGAAATTTTGGCTTTAAATTTACTCTTATTTTTTGATAATGTTGTGTGGAGTCACGCGAACTTGCAATAAAAGGCACATTTTTACACTAATAAAAAATTCAGAATTCTTTTAAAAAATATAGGTGTTTGATAATTTGTATTAAGCTTTTCCATATATGATTAGTTTTTACTTGGTAATAATAGAGAATTTTAAAATATTTAAAACTTTAAAAAAATTCCTAATTATAATTTAAAAGAAAATGAAAATTCTGTATTCATCGAATTTTTTTTCTTAAGACAATGATGTCCTTAATATATTTTATTTATAAAAAGTAATTAAAAGCTTTTCTCATTAAATAATGTCATATATTACATATTTATTTTAGAAGATAAAATTGCTGTTGAAATTGTTTCAATACTAACACAACAAATTGAGTTTCTTGCAGCATTTATCTTTTTAAGCGTTTCTACTTCATGGCCTGATAAAGTTTTTACGGTGAATTAATTTCTCGTGTTTCTATTTTGTCTGCTATTATGACGACCGTTTAACAAGTTCATCAAAGCTTCTGAAATATCTACACAATTCTATGCAGATTACCTATCTGATAATAAATGTGTTTTCTATATATTTTCAGATGCAAATAGCTTACGCAAAATCTCATAATGAAGTTGTCTGCTTTGACGAAATGGACATTGATTGATCAAAACGGTAAGTCAATTACCTGGAATTTTCCTAGTTAAGTCAAAGATCACATTTTCTTTCTTAGTCTTCGGAAGAACCATTTCATGAGCGGAGTTGACTTCTGTTTTTATAGTTTTTTTGTTTTTTGGGGTTTTTTTTTCCTCTGCAATGACGTTTTGGGTTCTTCGGAAGAACCATTTCATGAGCGGAGTGGACTTCTGTTTTTTTAGTTTTTTTGTTTTTCGTTTTTTTTTTGTTTTTTTTTCTCTGCAATGACGTTTTGTGTTCGTAATTCTTTTTTTGTTAAAAAGTTCACTGTAAGTAGAAAATAAGTTTACAGAAGTGAAGTAAAAACTTTTCAAAAATGTTTAAAAAATG
>OZ010603.1:50355276-50437776 GCA_963932145.1 Acanthosepion lycidas | reverse complement strand
ATTTTGTAAAAATTATCAAAATTATTGTTTCGCTGAAATTCACATATTTTTAAAGTATTTTCAGATTTTCTTGATATATGGTTTTGTAAAATGCTGAAATTACTTTCTGATTGTATTATACAATTATACTTTCTGTAACAAATTAACTCATTATTTTTGTAATGTTATCTAAAAAATGTCCAATTAATGGCGAATAAATTGATTATTGTGTATTTAGTAAAATTATGGTACTTTTGTCCTTTCTTTGTACATTTACATTTAAGTCAATAATTGTCAGATGCTTTCTAATATTATATATAGTTGCTAATTAACTAATTACTGGATATTACTAACAGGTTCCTTGCTAAAAACGTTCTAGTAATTTAGATCTCGATATGTCCGCTCCCAGTCGTGGACCCCAGTCACATATGAGGATTGTCTTGCTAGTGACCCATGGTGTTAAAATATTTTGTTCAATATTTTAAGTAATTTGGCGGCTCAATATAAAGTTTGCAGCTGCAAACTATTGTAAATATTAAAATCCTAATAGATAGATAGATAGATAGATAGATGACATGCATATAGAGACATAAAAGAATGAATATTGAAAAAGATTCCTGTTGGTAATCCCTTTGCAAAGAAGGGTCGTATTTAGTCTTGATAAAATTTCGAGGTTTACTCAAATCATCCAAAGTCATTTTCCTAAATGTTGTGTAAATAAATCTCAATATATATATGTGTGTGTGTGAGTGTGCGTGCGTATATATATATATATATATATATATATATATATATATATATATATATATATATATATATATATAGTAAGTAAGGAGCAAGTAGGAAACACAAAATTGTGGAGTTGTTTCGATTTTTACTTTCGGTTGCTTTCATTGATGGGTCTTCGTCATGTGTCCATTTCATGTCGTTGATGTGTATGCATATATCAATATTTGTGGGTGTACCTTATTGTGTTTTGTGTATAGATGTGTACGTGTTTAATTCTTGAAATATTAATATTGTGCATTCTATATATTTATATATATCATACATGCATTAATGAAAAATGCTGCCTAAATACGCACACACACACACACACACACATATATATATATATATATATATATATATATATATTGTGTGTGTGTGTATTTAGGCAGCATTTTTTCATTAATGCATATATATATATATATATATATACCAGTGTATATTTGGCAACACCATTTCTTTTCAACTTGTTTCGTTGAATATGACAGACAATGAAAATTTGATTAATTACTCCGTTCGGTGGAAGACAAGGAGTTCAAACATTGGTCGTATTGTCCATTGTCTCAAGCGCTTTCAGCCACTTCTATAGCCATTTTCAACAGGGTTTGTTTAGGTGTAGTTAATTTCTTTTTATGTTTCACAGTTTAAGATGTATTTTTGTGTTGTATGAATACTAGCGATTTGATGTTCTGGAAAATACATACTTTTTACATACGAAGAATACACAGAAAGACATACACACACATATATATATACAGTGCTGCCCAAAAGTAAGTGAACTCTTAAGATAATACTTTAAAAAAGTCTCGTTCTTTCTAGATAATCAAAAATCTTAAACTTTATATTCATCAAGATAAACTTTTATTAGACGATTTACAACGATTTTCACATTTTTTTTATTATCTTTTGGGATCACTTACTTTTGCGTATTATTGTGTATATAAATATATATATCATGTTCTGAAAAGTACTTACAAATAGAGTAATAAACTGTCTCGTAGAATATCAACCACATAAATGGGTAACTTTTACGAGTGGTTGTTCAATTCTAAATCATTCTCAAAAATTAGTCAATCAATTGGTCGTTGATTGATTTAGAGAATTATGAAAAGTCCCTTGACTAAAGACTCTAGAATGTTCAACTCTCTAGCATAGAAGGATATTAAGGAAAATTCTATAAAAGTTATTGAGAAAATCTAATGATAACAATGCAGCAATAATTGCACTTCACAAAGACACAGATGAAATAAAGATTGGAAAAGATAAGAATTTACGATTCAGAGCACGCATTAAAGTATCTTCCGGAATATTAACTGAGAAAAATGGAAATAAAAATATTTAAATCATCTCCGATTTGCTGATGCCATTTTTCGAATATCAAAATCATTGCTAAATGATGTGAATATGGAAAGGAGGCAAGGGTGGTTTTATAATGAAATAAAAGTAAGGTGCTACTCGAAGTAATGCAGGTATACATTTACTTATTTCAAAGTAAGACCATGAAACTAATTTAACTACATCTGCAGATTGGCTGGAAGGTGCTTCATAAAAATAGAGATATAATAAGCATCACATTGCCGATATGCTTAAAACGTAAAGTGTATTAATACCAGTTCTGTGCGAAACGGAAATTAACAAAATGGCTTGAAAACAAAGTAAGTAATGAACAAAGATCAGCGGAAAGAGAAGAAGTCAGAATGATACAAACAAACAGAAAGCGGACAGAATAGATTATAAAAGAGACGAAAATATGAGAAGAGATATCATAGAAGTGATTAAGTAACAAAAATGCAAGTGGGTGGGATATATAGCAAAAAGAAAGAATAGCTGATGGAGCAAATGGTTGGTGCCAAATGGAAAACAAACACAACAGCAAAAAACTTGACCAGGTGGAAAGATGATAGATGATATAGAAGACAATAATATTGTCACGGTCGTCATAGAAGGAGTTGGGAACCCATCATGACTTGTTGCTGTTCTTATTCTTGTTATAATGTGTATGGTCCATAGTCATATTTAATGTTATTTACACTCATAACAGGTGTACAAGAGTAAAATTGCTATCGAATTGAAATATAAATAAATTTATCGGTAACTCAACCACAAAAACATTAGCAGATTGCTTACGGCTTTATCATGTTTAATCACTGCTTTTCGTACGACCACTGAAGTTAAGCAACGTCGTACAAAGATGGGTAACAGTTTTGAAATACCAGTTACTGTACCACGTATGTACACGTTGCGTGATAGATAAAGGCTCAAAATTGGAAATCGGAAAACCAAGTTCGAATTCCAGTCATGTTCATTATATTCACTTAGGCAGAAATGCCCTTGGCAAAGGTATGGATCCACCTCTTCTCCACCTACTATAGGTTAATTAGTAAAACTTGTATCAGTAAATTATTACAAAGGATTCGTATGGTGTAAAAAAAATTTTGACATGCGAAATTGTTAATATACTTTAATTATTTAGAATTATTTGTATCATCTTCATCCTTATAAGGTGCTATTATAGGCACGAAGTTCTCCCTGGTCATCTTCATGAATCTATTGTTTTGGCTGATATGGGATATCTGTTATTGTTGCATTTCGATAGATAGATAGATAGATAGATAGATAGATAGATAGATAAATAGATAGATAGATAGATAGATAGATAGATAGATAGATAGATAGATAGATAGCGCAAAGGTGAGTTTAAAATCCTTTATCGAACTACCTTGCTAAAATTCATGCCCTGGAACTAATGATTTGCAGTCAAGCCAATGAGATTATACACACTGATATACCAACTTCTCGGGCAAACTTTCATAGATCACCTACTTCCGAAAATCAAGTTCCATAGCCAATCACAAATTTTGTGCGGTCTATTACACAGGATCAATCTTCAACCAGCGCGAAAATATCCTTCGTTGTTAATGAATACGGCCTCCTAACACGAGGCTCTCCCTGCAGATTCGTGTTAACCATCTGTGAACGCATTATACAAAGACTGATAACTGCTTCCTGTCCATTATATGCTCACCATATGCCACAATGAATTCAAAGTGAATTCTTTGGGAATTTCCTTCTTAGCCTGCAAAACACTTATTACTCTTCCGACATCTATGTTATGCATACAGTTTTATGGCGCAAGGCATCTTTGTTGTGACATCAAATACGCATGCGTTCTGGCTATTATAAAAATTGTTGCATACCGCCATTGCTTATACCTCTCTTAGTTTTAGAAATCCCTCAAATACACGCACTCGTATATATCATTACATGTAGGTGTGTGGCGTGTAAAATCGTAGAAAAAAAGGATAAAAGATGAACGGGATTCAAGAAGATAGAAGATGGCGATTGACGTTGCATTTAAATTTTTGAAGACTGTATTTATCAGGGAAGCAAGTAAACGGAGGTGTGTTCCACAGGCTGGAAGTGCGAGAAAAGAAATTGTTGGACTAGAATCGGTGGTTATAAATTTAACAGTTTCAAAATTAAATGGTTAGGGCCTAGATGCCATCTAGTAGTATACTTAAATTTATGTAATCGGGGTACCAGGGAGAAAATCTCGTCATAGAAGTTGCCATGAAAATATTCGTAGAAATGACAGAGGGAAGCCACGTTATATCGGTGAGAAAATGATTAAAGCCGAGTCAGGATCGATTACATTGCAGATTTTTGACACTTTTACTAGTGTATAGAGACTTTCTATCTGGACTCACGAGAATCTTGTTTCCTCTGTACTTTATTTATTGAACTAGATCACCAGAATGTACAATGGTTTGATTGTAACTAGGAAAAGATTTAAAGTTCAGCTGTTTCTTTTCCTAGTTTGTAAGAAACACGATGGGTCTAACTTGTGTGTTTTATTACGTATGTTGGGTAATACGCCGAATGCATACTAATAAATAGTCAAAAGACAATATTTATCAAAAGCCTTTTTTCGTATCATCAATGTTCGTAAAACATATACTTAATGAATAAATTTGGAAAAATTGTTATCTGATATTATACATTAACTACAAATATTCGTCGTATTTATCATGAATTCAGTATATAGTGGTATACTCAATTTTGAATGCACACATAAATCACGTTAATATTTCAAGAATACATATATTTCATAGACGAACATACAATGAGGTGCACAAATAATACCCACAGAAATTGATACATACATATCAACACCTTGAAATTGATACATACATATCAACACCTTGAAATTGATACATACATACATACCAACACCTTGAAATTGATACATACATACATATCAACACCTTGAAATTGATACATACATACATATCAACACCTTGAAATTGATACATACATACATACCAACACCTTGAAATTGATACATACATACATATCAACACCTTGAAATTGATACATACATACATACATATCAACACCTTGAAATTGATGCATACATATATATCAACACCTTGAAATTAATACATACATACATATCAACACCTTGAAATGAACACATGAAAAAGACCCAATAAAAGAAAAGAAGATATGATTTAAAAATCGCAACAATTCCACATTTGTGAATGTGTTTGTGGTTCCTACTTGTTCCAAACGAATTGCCAAAATCTAAAAGTCTTATTCAGATAAAGACTCGGATAAAAAGGAAAATACTGAAAAAAAGAAAGAGAAATAAGACCTGAAATTAAACATACCCTACTCAGTAAAGTAAATTGCTCGAAGCCTAGATTGCCTAGACCGATCAAAAACGCTTAACAACGTTAAAACCTATGAAAAGATGGATCTCATCATAAGCTTCAGACGACTTCATCGTTCACGTTGTCTGATGATAGCATGAGCGTGAAACTCGGGTTACAAGTAGAACCATCCTTTCATAGTATATATATATATATATATTTGTGTGTTTGTTTGTCTCTGTGTGTGCTTGTGTGCGCTCGCGTGTCTGTGTAGTTCGTAATGTTTAGCAAGCTTGCCTTCGTAGGTTAATTATGACCGAATAGTGAGTTCGACCCTGGTCAGGTGTTCCATACTTTCTGCCTTGTGCCACGTTTAAGTTAAGCCTAGTAAATAGTTATATATATATATATATATATATATATATATATATATATGTGTGTGTGTGTGTGTGTGTGTGTGTGTGTGTGTGTGTGTGTGTGTTTGTGAAGAGAGAGAGAGATTCGTGCTTAAGCCTCTTGATGTCAAGATGTTCACATAGGGTATTCTCCCTTCGGTTATGTTCACTCAAGCATACATCCAAACACATCCGGAAAGCTTCATTCGACAATAACCAATCAGAATGGCTATGAAGGTGTGTATTTCATTTTAGTCCAAAACATCTTCGGATGTCATAGATTCGTTTAGTTCTATGATTTACGAACTTGTATTCGCTTAATTACCTGCAGGTCCGAAGGCCAACACAATTATTACTCATCTTCAAGCAGCGTTCAAAAACCAAAATAATTAGTTCACGCCTCCCTCAAGGCAATTTAATCGGACGTTCAATCGTCTTCCACAATTCTTAAATTTATTTATTTATTACGATCTGGTCGAATGGCTTAAATGAAATGAGAATGTGATGTTTTGTTTTGATTACTATAAAAAAAAAAAAACTAGGCTATCAGTCAGTCAGTCAGTCTTCTTCCTATTATTTTTCTTTTTCTTCTTCTTCTTCTTCTTCCGCTTCCTATTATATTTCCTTTCACGGGTAGTAAAATGACTAACATGTTCAAATTCCGGCCTCGTCTTTTCCATTTACTTGGTATTGACCAGATGGCAAACAAATAATCAGATGAGAACCGCCATCTTCATGAGAACTGTTTAGATGAACTACATTCGTTACTTCCACCAGTCCTGACCTTTAGAACTAGTGGACATTATGCCATATGATTCGATTGATCCGCCTTTCCTTTGTATTCCATTGTTAAGATGGAAGTTCCACTCAGAGAGGTTCTTCTCCAGAACTATTATGTTGTCGAAGAATCTTCTGAAAGGTTGCCACTCCGATAACATCAGTCATCATCTCTTCAAGTCTACCCTTATCTAGCCTACATATCCTCATAATATGCACCACTTGCTCCATCCTTGGACGCCCTTCCAACAAATCCATTCAATAGTTCACTAACAAATGATTCTTAGGTCTTGTATTGGGTGAACAAAGGAACAGATAGCAAGCTAGCTAGCTAGCTAGATAGCATAAATAGCGTAGCTTGTAAGCGTTTATAATTTTTGCATTTACTTATGAAGGATGATTGATATTCTATTTATATGAATTTCATTATCCACCAAATCCCTTAAGTTTAAATTAATTATATTTTTTAAAAAGTAATAAAAGTTTTATTTCAACGAAAATTAATTTCCAGGGAAATATAATTAACATGTACACATCAAACACACACAATCACGCATCAGGTGATACACACATGACAGATACACATAAATATGCATCACATATATGCATATATTAATTAATTTTAATAAAATTATTTTCTTCTTTTTCAAAATAACAGAAATCCATAAATATCCACTTATCCGAGAGAATTTTAATCCTTTATTTCTGTTCAAATCATTTATTTGATGATTCTATATTTATTATGTAATACAATGAAAAACCTCAGAAATAATTTGATAAATAATTAAAGTAGAAACCATGCAAAATATTTTCGGCGTCTTTGAATTTATTGTCAAAATCCTATGATTGCCATCTTTCAAATGAATCTTTTCTATTGCCTTTTCTGCAGATGAAACTGTCGCGTCTTATTGAGGTTATTTCTATGCCTAATTATAATAATTTATATGGGAAATTATTACCTCAAATTCCTATATTTATCATATTTTAATATCATGGTAAATAAGAAACCAGGATGTAGATAGATAATGACCCAAAATCTGAGCCAGTGTGCAACAGTTGAGCAATTTGGAATTTCAAGAAATGATTTTTCAGAATTCTAGTAATTACTAAAAATTTACAATAGCTGAAAAAATTTTGTATTATTATAAATAAGAAATTGAAGAAAAGCTGAAGGGTAGGTAATCAAAATGTTTAAGGAAATACAAATATATTTTCGTGCTCAGGAGAAAAACGTAGTTTTAAAACAGTGTTTTGTCGTATCACCGGTCATCTTAATCCTGATTCATTATATTTCCATATTCTTAGAACTGATTTGAAAATGAGAAAAGCGGCGAATAAGATTGCGATTTTTTGTCATTTTCGCTTATCAACCCGGAAGTAACAAATGTTATCTGGCGATCTGCTATACACTCAGCAGCAATCCATAGAAACGAATGATTTGCAACAGAGTATCTCTTTCTAATTTCACATCTTTGCCATGATGTAAAAATTATCAATCCATATCTTTCACCATCAGAGCAAGAAAATCTAATTGAAAGCTTCAAAGGACAGCAGAACATCCAACTGTCATGGATGTTGTTTTCATAAATCAACTGGAAATGACAACAAAAGAGCGACAGATTACAATAAAGAAATAAACATACTCTAAAATCGTTTATATAAGAACGAGCTTAACCGTCTCGTCCATGAATGATGACAACATTGAGAGAATTGTCCAGTTGCATCATTTATATTTTTAAAGGAACAATCAGGACTTTTACCTCGACAATCAACGTTAGTTTCATATAGCAAAAAGAATTTTAATATTGTAATCATAAAAAATGCCAAAGAAAGTTAACATGGAAGAATAAAAATAAACAAAACAATACAGGAGTAGTATGAGCTCCCCTATTTTCATAATTATAAAATATTCCGTAGCTATATTTTTAGTACGATGAAACTGTCATATATATATATTAGTTAAATTCCCAGATCAATTCTGTGGACAAGACAGATTGGTATAAATAAAATGACAATTGGAAAAAAGATCTTAGATTTTGCCGACGCGTTAAAAATTACTCTCAATTACTCTTTGCATATTGGGAACATATTGCTTTTGGTCTTATAATCTTTGATTATGAAGGTTTTATAACTGTCTCATTGAAAAAGTCGGAAGACGAATCGCGATCTTTTTTTCCAATTGTCATTTTATTTATTCCATAATATATATATATATATATATATATATATATATATATATATATATATATTGCACATATAGTACTGGTGTTATTAAAACAGTGCTCGATGTAATACAACAGAGCTATTAAGTATATATTAATAAATATACATAGTATCCTTCACCGATAGCACGACTCAGAGTTTCATGCACAACGCAGTCTTCAGGTGCTGAGAAGAGACTGGACGTAATTTAAATTTGAATAAATATAAAATATCTGGTTATCGTAATGTTGTCGTAGATATTATACTGAAATTACAGTTTTTAATATAAAAAATTATATTTGGCATTTAAAATAACCGGGATTGCACACACACACACATATATATATATATATATATATATATATAGAGAGAGAGAGAGAGAGAGAGACATAGAGAGACAGAGAGACAGAGGGAGAGAGAGACAGAGTTATAAAACCTTCATAATCAAAGATTATAAGACCAAAAGCAATATGTTCCCAATATGCAATAGAGTAATTGAGAGTAATTGTATGAAGAGATAATATTTTGTCGTTTTACTTGCAAGCGCGCTTTCACCTTTAGTCATGGCGTTCATAATCTTGGGCACATTGACAAAATGTCCTCTTTTAATAGGATCACTTGATACTGATCATTGAAATTTGCTTGGAGATGAAATGGAACTAATGTTTTTAATTTAATTACAAAATTAAATTTAAAGTTTTTAGCTTCCATTTTTGAAACATGGTTATTACTGTGTAGCGAAAAAACGTATTTAAATCAGTTACTTTATAACATTAATGCTCTGTATATTTACATTGAGCACTATTTTGTAAAAAATGAAAATATCAACACCCAATTACATATCTTACTGTTCTTTCTTTTTATATATATATATATATATATGTAAGTCATAAGGAATACTGTCCTTAGCCGACACGTTTCGTACTCTGAGGGACATTACAAATGTAATGTAAGATCTAGTCTGTTCATCAGGTCGTTGAAATCTACAAGCCTTAGTAAACTAATGACATACTTGCCTTTGTATATAAAGACGTGCAGTAAAATAAACCCTTCAGTGCATTGGTAAAGTCCCTCAGAGTACGAAACGCGTCGGCTAAAAACCGTTTTCCTCTTGTCTCTTATGTTCATTTTGTTTCCTTTACAGATACACTCTATCTGAGGGTATTTACATTGAGAATATTTTTACATTATCGATATAAACTTTGCAAAACTCAGATTAGTGACAGATAATGTGAACGTTTAGCTTTATTTGTTTGTCTCTTTATCTCCCTTATCTATCTATCTCTCTCTCCCCATATATATATATACATATATATATATATATATATATATATATATATATATATATATATATATATATATATATGGTACGAAGGATATATTTTCGTTATTTTATATTTTTAATTTTCACTCAGGTGTAAACGACTGAAGAATATAGTAGGGTCAGTTGGACACAGTCTGTGAGAAAAAGAGCACCGTGATCCAATACACTCCGCCAAGAAATTTGGAAAAGGCATACTGTACTGCTGACTCAACACGGAGGCCTACATCAAATGCCTCGAGGAGTTATTGCTAGATCAAGAGGGTGGCTGCTGGAAGATCCTATGCGTGGCAACAAGACACTGCACCATACCTCACAACAGGAGAACCCAATCATGACTGACAGAAAATTTCTGTGACCACACCACCCCATTAAATCTAACCACCTAACTCTGCAGACCGAAACTCCCTTGAATATTAAGTGTGGGGCGCAGTTGAACGGGAGACCAACAAAACTCCTTGTAACACCAAAGATGAACTGAAGGCAAGGATTATAGCAGCATTCAGCAACTTAAACAAGGAGACCGTTCAGAAGATTTACAGGAGACTCTCAAGCTGTCTGGAGGCAGCGATTAAAGCCATTGGCGATTTTATTGAATATATTTACTCTTTAGTATTTCAAGATGTTTTGTATAATTTCGGTTAATATATCTGTTATAATGAGATGTCAGTGTTATTTTCATTTCTGCGTAATTTAGACGACAATTTATCCATCGCACCCTGTATATATATTTCCTCAATTGTTGCCAACGACTTTGGTTAATATTTGTTAATATTGGTTAATTTGGTTTATTGTAAGAAATTATATGAAACAGGCAATAAATTTAGACAGCAAAAGTCGCTCATCTATTTAAGAATTGTATAACAATCATTAACTATTCAATAAAAACTGATAGAAATAAAAGTAAGAAAAAAAAAACAATCAGAAAAGCATTAATATAATTTTTGCGTTTATCAATGTCATGGGGATTGAAAAACATTACCTGTAGATTTGTCCGTTGCTTTTCTAAAAATGGGCGTCAGAGAAAAAAGAGAAAAGCTACTTATTTTATTTTTGTATTATCTATTACATTGATAAATTGTCAGAACAATTAATGAAAGTGTGTAGAAATTCTATTAATCTTTCTCTATCATTAATTTATCGAAAGTAAACAAGAAAATAGACACAGTGTAACGAAAGAAGGAATTTAAGGAGAAAAAGAGCAAAATTGAGATACATAGATAGGAATCAAATAAAAGTGAACAGTTTCTTTATCATTGATAGAGAGAAAGATTTAGTAAGATGTGTGCACATTCAATGAAGAATATTCATTTTGCAAGAAACACATGAACTAACTTTCTCTCTCTATATATATATATATACTCATCCACAGGCAGATTGTTTCGCTGTATCACGGCTCATCAGCGTGACTAAACAACGGATTGCTTCAAGCCGGGATCGAAACCTGACAGATTTGGCATCAGTCAGAGATTCTACCCACAAGCTATCGTCGCACGGCAAATCGAAAGGGAAATTTTAACGTTTTAACGAAAGACGTCAGTCGCTAGGCGAGCTCGATTCAAGTAGAAGAGCCTTGCATTAACAGCAGCAGCCACTCTTTATAAAATCACCCCTTCCTCTCCCAGTGATCAATCGAATTTTTCCGAGAGCATAAATAGTCATCCACAAACTGTTTCGCTGTATCACATCTCATCAGTGTGGCTAGACATCCGACTGCTTCAAGCCGGGATCGAAACCCGAACGATTTTCATCAGTGAGACTTGATTTTAGGATATTACATCAAAAACATGTTAAAAAAAAAAAAAAGCTCTACACAAATGCAATCATGTTTCGATGCGTATTAACACATCTCATCAGGCGTTAGTAAATAACTGGTCAGTAGAGAATTTATTGAGATTTACATGTTTTTGTAAAATATAGAATATTGCACTACTAGACAATATATATATATATATGTGTGTGTGTGTGTGTGTGTGTGTGTGTGTGTGTGTGTGTGTGTGTGTGTGTGCAGATATGTAGAAAAATAAGAAAGAACATGTTAGGTAAATCATCCGGAGTTCTTTAGTATTTTTGTTTTTATTTTTAAGAGATCTCTTCACGACTGCCCTGGAGTTTGTTATTCTGACTTAACTAAGGAAGAAATGAACATAATTCTTATTGCAAAAAAAATCTGTCCTCATCGATAATGGGGACCAATGGATTAAAAGCACGAATGACAATTTTGACATCACCATGGGATCTTTAGACTCTGCAGAGTCCTCTGCTCTTGCCGCTCTATTTATACTATACAATCTAACCGCACACCGTGAATTAGATATTAAGGACATCGGACTTTACAGAGATGAGGGGTCATGGTAGTGAGGAGCTCCACAAATTTTAAAATAGATAAAATTATAAAATAATATATAGTGAATACAGTCAATACTAAATTAATAAGGGTAAACTTCCTCGACCTAACTCTAAATTCAATGAACAACATATACCTACCTTACAGAAAACCTAACACTAATTCCTTGTATGTACACCCTAAGTCAAACCACCCTCCATGTATAATTAAGCATATACCCACATCAATAGGAAAAAGAATCAGCATGAACTCCGCTAATAAGGAAATATTCAAACAACACAATAATTTTTATAACACATCCCTAAAAAAATAGCGGATACAAAAATGCAAGTATAAATTATAGAAACAATAGTACTAACCAGAAGAAAAACAGGAAAGGGAAAATCATTTGGTATACCCCTCTGTTCAACCAAATGGTTAGTATTAAGCTAGGACATAAGTTCCTAGCTTTAATTGAAAAACACTTTCCTGCTAATAGCAGACTTAGCAAGATCTTTAATAAAAACACCTTAAATTAAGTTACACTTGCACTTAAAATCTAGAAAGAATCATAAAAAAACATAATAAAATCCTGGAAAAACACGCATGTCAAAACAGTATTAATAAAACTCCTAAACTAAAATTGGACAAAAATAATGAAAAATTATGTGATTGTAGAAACCCCTAAGACTGCCCGTTGGAAAATAAATGACGCACAAAATCTGTGGTATACCAATGCACTATCTCATCCTATCTC
This sequence comes from Acanthosepion lycidas, assembly GCA_963932145.1. NCBI lineage: Eukaryota > Metazoa > Mollusca > Cephalopoda > Sepiida > Sepiidae > Acanthosepion > Acanthosepion lycidas. The sequence continues at coordinate 50,424,599 of OZ010603.1, read as the reverse complement.
AACACTGATAGGATATACATTGGTCCAACGAAGAATGAATTTAAAATTAGATGGAGACAACACAAAAACTCCTTCAATAATATTAGAAATAGAAATCAGACATCTCTATCCAAATATTTTTGGCATTTAAAAGAAATGAATAAAACACCAAAAGTAAAATGGAAAATAGTAAATAGAACAAGAATTTTTAAAACATGGGATAATCCATGCCCTTTATGCCTGCATGAAAAACTACATATTATTAAGTTTCTAAATAATGAAAATTTATCAAACCATAGATATGAGTTAACGGTTTTTTGTCGAAATCAACAGATTTTCGCATTAAATAATTAGCATGAAAAAAATTAAATTTCATAGTCTAATAAAAGGTTTAAAAGCTTAACTTATTCGTAAGATAGAAAAACCCTTTATGAAGTCGTCAAAAAAACAAATTGTAGTTTAGTGCGACGCGTTTAAGTACAAAACAGCCCTTTAGAAAATAAATAAAATTAAATAAATAAATGGATAAATAAATAAATAAATAAAATAAAACAAAATTCTCTTAACGACATATTATGGTGCCAAAAGTAATCTTTCGCTGTGACTGACCAGACGATTTGCGTACATGAATGCCATCATTCGCTTTGAAATGGATGCCCCCACCCTACCTCAGCTTGGCCTCTTGCCGAAGGTGACTGATACGTGGATAAAAATTATCTCTTAGACCCGAAGGAATCATATTTTTTTTTAAATAATTATAATATATATATATATATATATATATATATATATATATATATATGTGTGTGTGTGTGTGTGTGTGTATTGTGTCTGTTCTTAACTAATGAATTAACATCTACAATGCCAGCGTTCCAGCATAAGTTATAAAATGCAACAGCGTTTAATTTGAGGCAGATATTAGACGGGTTGAAATGTTGAATAAGCAAGAAATAAAAATCCATTACATATTAATACGATCTCGAAATTGCTACGAAAAAAATTAAAATTTATATTGTTTTCCACCAATATATCAGTCAGAATCTAATTCTATAATTAACTTCTTGGGACCTTATTTTTTTAAATTCCAGCGGCAAATAAGTAACTCTTAACTGTTCTTTTGTAGCGTAGGATGACATGAGAGATTTTTGCAAAAAGGAAAGTACGTGAAATATACCCTTTTCCCATTTAAGTTCAGTATATGACACAGGAATTATTTATTTACTAAAATCACATTGTAGCATGGAAACATCACTGCAGATATCAGGCAATGCTTTCACACTCCTCTTTTAACGCTAAAGTTTGCGAAGAAGTAATTCCCTGATGTATCTTACCTGAGAATCTTTCAGACATTTTTAAGCACTCAGTAATATCTGAACATGTAGCGAATTTTACATTGTTTGGGAATGGAAAATTACACGACTAATGGCTTGCGTAATATACATAGAAACTCTTAAAAAATAGCGAGTTGCCTGATGCATATGCGAATGCTCTAAGTTATTACAAAAATCATTGCTTGAATATAGTATAAGAATTATCCCAACATGGTGGAGAATCATCTTTCAAACAGCAGGAATAAGTAAATTGACTTTCTGTCAATCATTGTCTTTTGTTTCGACGTCAGTGAAAACGACAAGGTGATGATTTCTCTCTCTCTCTCTCTCTCTCTCTAATAATCGAATTCGTTCTGACTTTATCCGCATTTTAGATTATCGATTTGAAGAGATTAAAGAGGATTAAGTCGTCGAAGCGAAGTTGCTTGTTTGGACAATCGGAAGAAACAAAATCTATTTCTTTTTTTTACAAGAGCAAATATGGAGCTTTCTATTCTGTTCCTGTTAGTTTTCAATTTGCAGAAGTGTTAAAATCCATTTTGTATTCTCAAGAGTATTCGTCAGACAGTTTCGACATTTTCAGACAATTTTCCTTTCTATAGTAACGTTATGATAAAAGCGTTAATGACTTAACATTTTCTGTAAACAATTCGATTCTGTAAACAATTCGATTCTGTAAACACTAAAGATGCCAAGTTAAATTTTTTAGGAGATTTTCTTTTAAAATCCTGGGCATGTGTCACGCAATTTTTAAAGATAATTTCTAAAAAGTAAAATTTAAATATTTTAAATCATATTTTATAAATTTGTTTCTCACATATCTATGTCATTGTACAAGACTTACGCGTTACACAAGAATCAATAACTAAAGTGTTAAACCTGGTTTGCTATTGCTATAGTCTTAAACTTGGTTTTCTGATAAAGTGAGATAAAGTAGGAAACTATGCCTACTGGGAGTTGTTACAATTAATTTCATTGTCAAAATTAGCATCTTTCCTTTTTCCATATATATATATATATATATATATATACACACACACAAGTGAACATTGAAGTCAACACTTAGAGGCGACAGGCTGTTTCATGCTAGATCCAATCGTCAGGCCACGAGTCTCTCTCTCTCTATATATATTTTTAAAGACATTTTTATGTTTATACATTCTTTTTATAGATACAAATATTTAAGAAAATGCTCTGTTTATAATAAAAAGTATTAATAACATTTACCAGCCTGTATGTCCGAGAAATTTTCATAGAAAATATTCCTCCTCTGATAGGAATCGAACCTGTATCCTATACAGAACCGTCATATGGCCTGACGTGCCTTAAGCGATTGAGCCACAGAGGATCGTTAGGTCAGCAAGGAGATTTTACTGCTTTTAAACTACAATCTTCCATGAATCTCTCGCGTACATTCATATCTGCTCAATGCGTATCCAAATGTAAACAAATGACGTCACATATGAGTAAACGTTTGTCACTTATCTGACTGATATTACTTTTGCAACCCGGTTGGGGGGATATCAGCAATACACGAATACGTGCTGAAAAAGGTCTCGGCTCACTTCTTCCGGTGATCATGATTTGAATGGCCAAATACGAGAAAACTGATATTTTGAAGTTGCTCAAGCCGAGAACATTTCAGCACACACACACACACACACACACACACACACACACACACACATATATATATATATATATATATATATATATGACACCGGTTTTATAAAATTTCTGATCGCTCGCTCGTTCGTTCGTATATCTACCTGTATTTAACCATTTGGTTATATATATATATATATATATAGTTAAATTCCCAGATCAATTCTGTGGACAAGACAGATTGGTATAAAATGACAAAAAAAAATCACTTACACTAAAGGTAATTTACATTAACCAGAAAAAAGGCTTAGACAGAAGCGTCTATCTTTTTAAATTTGGATTTTTTAATGTAACTATAACAACAAAATTATTTCGATTTCATTTTTGCCTTGAAAAAACGAAACGCGTCGGCAAAATCTAAGATTTTTTCCAACTGTCATTTTATACCATATATACATATATATATATATATATATATATATATATATATATATATATATATATATATATATTACTATAGGCCATGATAAATTTTAGAACAAAAACACGAACACAAGTCGACCGGTTTCGTAACCTCTCGTCAGAACTGTAAACGTAGAAACAAATTATGAGAAGAAAGTCTGTAGCGGATGATGTGAATGGAATATAATAATAAAAGTTATAACACCAAAGATGCTAGAGACACAGCACCACAAGCCCAATTTATATATATATATATATATATATATATATATATATATAGAGAGAGAGAGAGAGAGAGAAAGACAGACATAGGAAGAGAAAGAGAAACAAAAAGAGAAGAGCTTGTATTTGCTGAGCAATCCCTCTCTAATACCAATGTTTCAGCACATATTAAATGTTTCATATAAATAAATATATATAATAATGCTAAAGTGCTTCTGTGCATTTGTTCTATTCCGAAAAAGAGATTTCATTTTGCTTCTTTCATGTAAGGAATTTGCGTGATCGGGTGGAATTATGCTAACACACACACACACACATACACACACACACACACACACACACACATATATATATATATATATATATATATATATATATATAAAGAGAGAGAGAGAACAAATAAGTTACTTAATCAATCCTACATTTTTCACTTTTATTAAAGCATAGTTAGAGATTGAGATATAGAGCCTGATTGCAAAGTAACTCCCTGTTTTATGCATGATGGACTCTCCCGCCTTACAAAAATTATAGTTCCTTCATACATAAAATAGGGAGTTAATTTTCAGTCACCCTAAGAGAAAAAGAATGACTAATTTGAGGGATTTTTCATATTTTCATGCTGTCTTATTTTCATTGATTAATCATGCTGCACGCTAATTTTACTTATAAACAAACGTTAGTATAATTTGTGACCTCCCGAATTCAGGGAGAGACATACGCGCACGTTAGAAGTTCCAAGCCTAACTGAAAAAAAAGAACGTAAATGTTGCCTTATATATGTACGCAGATAATAATTTAATTCTAGTTTTCTATGTGGGGTTCAGATGATGATTTATATCCGTAAGTGTCTGTGTGTATGCATGTGCATGTGTATGTGTAGATGTGTGTGTGTAGTAGTACTAATAGTAGTAGTAGTAGATATTATTTTTGTTGGTTTTTCGCATTTGATTTAGGGAACGTTTTTACATACATACCGTTTGTTTTAGATAAGCATATCTTAGATTCTTTAAGAATGGATTCAATAAAGGTTGGTGATGTAATATAATGTTTTTGACGTCTGTTTATAGTTGTTAATACTGCTATTAGTAGACCCTCGAAGTACTTTCGACGCAAAAAATGATCTTTCTTAATTAGCGTGGCATATGTAAAATCAAAATTATGGCCAATTTTGTTCCTTTGTATTGAAGAATTTGAATAGTTGTCTTATTTATCTCTTTTATGTTCGCCGATTCGAGATTTTAGATCTCGTGATGTCTCTCCGATATAAATTAAATGCTTTTACATTGCAAGTGTTTTTTACAAGATAGATAGATAGATAGATTTGGCTTTTTAATCAATGTTTTTTTGGCTTTGGCCGTTTTTTATCAATGTTTTCATGACTAAACAATGACATATTTACAATATCCTATTCACAAGCGTAGTTTCCCCCAAATTATGGATAAGCTACAAGCATATTATATGGAAGTACTTGGTGTGTATTAACTTGTTTAACATAGATAGATAGATACATTAACGGAGACCTAAATCAAGAGACTTGAGGAGGTAGTGCTGCCCTGGTTTAAGAGGGTGGCTATTGAAAGATCCTGCGCATCACAACAGGACTCTGCACCATGCCACACAAACAGGAACATTTAGACATGGCTGACAGAAAATTTCTGCGACCACATCACTCCTTACATCTGGCCACCTAAATCCCCGAACTGCAATTCTCTTGATTATTATGTGTGGGTCACAGTTGAGCAAGAGACCAACAAAATTTCTTATAACACAAAGATGAACTGAAGCCTAGGATTATTGCAGCATTCACCAACAAACTAGGAAACCGTCCAGAAGAGTTGCAGGAGATTCCAAAGTTGTCCGGTGGCTGTGTTTCAAGCCAATGGTGATCTTATTAAATAAATTTACCCTAAATTTCATGACATATTTGTGTAATTTTAAAAATATATTTGTTAAAATGAAATGCCCGTGTTATTTTCATTTTTGCGTAATTTTGACGACAATTTATCCATTGCACGCTGGAGTTAAATAATTGGAAAAAAATGAAAAAAAAAACCTCCTTTCCTAACCAGACTACTGCTATTACGATGTGGGATATTTAAAAAAAAATTGCGATAAAAAAAAAGCGACAGAAAACTGGATGTGGTCGGCTACGTTATACATTTAGATACATCAGACGCTAAAACACCCGCCTCTATATTTATTATTATTATTCTCAATGTAGAAATGCAACTTTTTGAGTTTGTTTCGTTCTTTCATTCTGACGGAATAATGCCTACCAAAGCAAAAAGGCATTCACTCTTTTAATATAAAAAAAACACACAGATTTATTTTTCATTCTAACCTGAAGATTCTACCTACCTACTTAAGGAAGGCGAAATGCGTTGTCAATAAAAAGCTTTTCAACTTTGCTTCATTTCTCCACTATATATATATATATATATATATATATATATACGTCTCTGTATGTGTGTGTGCGTGTGTCTGTATGTGTGTGTGTGTGTGCGCGCGAGCCTGTATGTGTGTGTGTGTGTGTGTGTGCCGAAAGAAGTTTGATTAAAAAGAACTGAGAAGTTGTGTCTTTTTTATTTTTATTGTATTTTTCCACATTAAGGTTAAGGTCTTCTTGAGTATTGTGCTCGAATTATAACTACGGTACAGATACTACATCAGTTTTCGATAATAACTGTGAAAATCGAAAGTATTCGAACAAAAATAACAAAATATGAACTTCGGACATGAAAATGAAATCGTTTATCGACAGCTTCGTGCTCAAGACTCAACACCTGATTTGAAACTTGGAAAATACAACAAACAAATGTTAGAAAAATACAACAAATAATTAAACAGACAGAACTTTTTTCTTATTTTTAATCAAACTTGTCGAGATATAATATATGTATAAGGCAGTAAGTATTCACTTCCTGCCTAAATATACCTTATCTAAATATATATATATATATATATATATATATATATATATATATATATATATAGGTGCGTGTGTGTGTGTGTTTCTGTGTGTGTCCTTGTATGTTATATTTATGGGTAAAAGTGCTCATTATTATGGATAGAGCGCATCACGTAATGATTGCGTTCAATAATGAAACATAATGTTGCCATTCGATGTTTACTTCAGTGTGGTAAATATATATATATATATATATATATATATATATATATATATATATATATATATATATATACTGGGTGTAACCCCCAAAATTGTCCACACCGTGTAGCACCATAGTTGTCCATCCCACAAAATGGTTAATATCTAAAAAAAAAAAAAAGTAAAACGTTTAGCAATTTTGACACAATTTGTCTTAAACATCACTGAAAAGCTCTTTGATTTATTCAGCGAGAAAGAGAACTGGTTAAAATCGTTTGTGTCAGCTTCAAATGAGCAATGGTGAGAGAAAAAAGATAGTTCAGGCCTTTAGTAATGTTACTATCATTCATACTTTGGTTTCAATCTTCAAAGTCCATTCAAAACCATCAAGAGAAAGATGATATTTAAAAAAGAGGGAACAGTAGAGAGGATAACTGGATCAGAAGGTCACAACAAGACGAGGGATCATCATTTCAACTTAGAGCTAAAGAGATCAATTAGAAAAGATCCAACTCAATCCATAAGACGTTTTGTGTGTGAAAGATGAGTATGGCTATAGCAGTCCAAAAAGTAGTGAAAATAGACTTGAAAATGAAATCGTACGTGAAATGTTAGGTACCTTGTTACTCCAGGACAGAAAGTTAGAAGTTTAGAGAGGGCGAAGATCATGTTGAATAAGTTGGAAAATGATCCTAAAATTGTATATATATATATATATATATATATATATATATATATATATATATATATTATGAACTTTATTTGAATTCTTCATGAGCTTCCGATCTTTAGCTATGATTAATTAATGATAAACATATAATTTTCGCTTATGATCGATTTCATCACGATTCTTCTGTTAAGCTTTGAAAGTAATTATACATTCTTATTGCTCAATGAAGAGAACAATAGTTTTATAAAAATCTCGGTAATTTCTAGTAAAATATCTTCAAGTATTTATAAGATATAACGATTCCGAGCTTAATCTAACTACTGGACACTTTTGCTGTTACGCCATATATATATATATATATACATATATATATATATATATATATATATATATATATATATATATATATATATATATATAAATATGTAATGAAAAACAAATCACTTTAATGTACCATTACGATAATTTATTTCACCTAAATCCTTTTTTAAGGATTCAGGATCATCAGGTAAATCTTCCAACAACGAAATGAGAAAAAAAAAAAAAAATATATATATATATATATATATATATATATATATATATATATATATATATATATATATATATATACTTTTATATTTACATACGTTTCATCCCTATGAATATAGCATGCCGTAAAACTATATTTTTATCATATTTAGATTCTATCCAGAAAACCGTTTTTAATCTGAAGCAATGTTTTCAACGTAATATTTTTTCTCAGTTTTGTCATTTCAATTACACACTATTAGTCTGATATATAGGTGTGTATATCATATCTTTCATATATAGATAATCGCGGAAGGAGGCTGGAGTCCTTTGACTTTTCTTAATCAAGGTTTTCATTGCCTAAAACTAAAAGGCCTTTCTTAGTAATCTTCTCTTTGGCAATGAACGACAAGGATGAGGACATCATGGACACCATTTCCGGTTTCTATGTGACTCTAATTTCCGGTTGTTTTATCCAACACAGCATCATCTTCGTTTCAATAAGCTTCACTTCATCACGAACTTAGTTTACAAAGTTTTGATGCTCGAGGCCACTATGAAATATTTTGAAAACAAAACTTTGAAGAGCTTTTATGCTATTCCGATCTCTCTATTTCGATCTGTTTCTGTATACTTACACACACATACACACATACACACCACATACAAATATATATATATATATATATATATATATATATATATATATATATATATATATATATATATATATATATATACTGATGTGTATATGCGCATGAGTGATACTATATGTGACGGCAAATTATGTGTAGTACTTACTACTTATTACCATAATGTTCGGACACTCTTTGTTCCGTAGTGTCCACGCTTCTGACGCATTCCGATGTGTGTCTGGTCACTTTTCTAGGCAGTCGTTGTGATAAAGAAATGACAAGGCTGATTAAAAAGAAGATATTTTCATAAGCGAAAGATGTCTGCCAATAAAATGCAATTACTCTAAATTGATTTTGAGGCTTTTAACTCAGCAATCGTGCTAAAGTCCAAATTTATTTTGTGAACTGTAAGTAATAGAAAAAAAAATTATACACAGTAACTTTCTGATTTAATACACTAACCTAAGCCTCCGCCTAAGACACTGGAAGAAAGAGGTGTAAAAATTAATGTTTTTTATTGCATTTAGAAAAAAAAAAAATATTAAATATGTTGGTGGACTATTCTGAAACGCCTCAACTCGATGCATATAGAAATTGCTTCGATGTTTCATACCCAGATGATAGCGCACTATTTTTGAATGCACTTTCAAAAATCAAATTGATTTCTTCTCTGATATAGCGCTAACAGATGAATGGAGAAAAAACTGACTTGAAATCTGCAATACCTTGATATTACAAGCTGTTCTCGCTTAACCATCACTCTTTAAGATTTTTAAGTTTTATCCAGTCACGATGAAAGGTTGTACTTTCAATGAGGCTTCAAGCTTTGAACGTCCCAATTTCACTCACCATCTCAAGTGGGATTCAGATATGCAATCCTCTCGCTACTTCAACGTATTGTAGTGTTTAGCAAGCTTGTCTCGCTATATCAATGACGATTGAATAGTGAGTTCAGCCCTCACTGGATGCACCATACTTTCGGCCTAAGGAACACTCAGAAAATCACCATAGATATAATCTTTTGCTAATGTTGCTGGGAAATGGTTGGCTTATTCCAACACTCTAGGAAGTATCTGATTTGTATTGGCATGCGTCATCTTTACAAGAGTCAGAAGGTGAGACTCCAAATGAAGCATTACTGCAATATCCGGGCTGGCGCTGCTCACTTTCCCGCGTTGATAGTTTCAAATCCTTTACGATATCTTGTGCAATAGGGGAACTCGTATTCTCCAATCTAAACCTCTTTTTCATAGATGAAACATCGCAAGTCTATCGCTATTCCCATATCAAATATTCAGATGAGCTGCTTACATTTACATTTCGGATATGCCAAACTACTCCCACCGAGCCGAATCATCTTCATTTCCTCTGTATTTGAAATGAAAGGAAAAGTTACACTGAAATAGCATTTTTCCAAATAATGCTACTTTATGAAAAATGCTCCGGCGTGGATGGTTTCCTAAACCATACAATCTTAACCACTGCAATCGTAATATATCATCAAAAATGGTAATGAACTAGCACAAATCAAACACACTATTCTTTAACACAGAACGTGAAATAACCTGGCAGGGTGAGGGTTAGCGATTGAATAAAAAAGCAGTATGAATATTACCAACTGCGACGAAAAGCTGGAGCTAAAACAGTGCGACAATGCCAAACATGATAGAAAAACAATGACCAGTATGCGTCTAAAATAATGATTCAAATCATTCTGAATCCGTTGTATCTCATGCTTTCTCTTTTTAATTTTGACTAGAACTTTTACGAAACTAGCCTAATTAGAATTTAATCCACAAAGATTATCTCTGTGTCTGTATGTATGCATCTCTCTCTATATATATATATATCTATCTATCTACCTACCTATCTCATATATATATATATATGTGTGTGTGTGTGTGTGCGTGTGGGTGTACAGTATGTCAGATTTTATTATAAGAGTAAATGCCTTTACGAAAAAATTTGTATAAAACAGCCAATATTGTTTAAACTTTCAGTATATGCTTTTATGTATATGAAAAATATATCATACTAGTTTCAGCTTACGATATTTATTATTTTGAAGACAAATTGATAATAAAGAATAATTTATTCATGAAAAATTCCATTATTTCGACCGCAAAAAGTTCGTAAACCCTTAGAGATATTTCGACCATTTCTATTTTATGCAAATCTTGAGGGTTTTAATGTTGGAATGTCATATCTTCTTAGTGACCTATTCTAAAACGTCACGCACAAAGTTATTTAGCTAGATCAGATCCGAACTGGAAGTGGGGTCAGATATCCACTGGCAAGAAAGTTAATTTCACAGAATGTCAGCATATTCTTGAGTGTGTTTATATAGTGGGGAGAATTTTGTGGTGTAATCGTTAGCAAGCTTATCTCGCTAGATCAATTACAACTTACAACAATAATGAGTTTGATACTCATTAGGTGCCCCACATATTCTAATTTGAGCCACATCTAAACTGCACTTAGAAAATCACCAATCTGGTGTACCATACCATACACCTCCTGTATTATATATATATATATATATATATATATATATATATATATATATATATATATATATATATATATATATATATAATCAGAAAGTGAGAGGGGGAAAAGGATAGCGAGAAAGAGAGAATAAAAGATATGTCCAGATATGGAGAATTGAACAAGGATATAAACGTCTTTTTTACCCCATTGTGTGTGTATGTATATATGTATATGTATATGTATATATATATATATATATATATATATATATATATATATATATACACCATTTTTGCTAGCCTATTGTTTTCCAATATTAACCCTGCTTCTCACTGCAACTCTTCCGAACCTGAAAGCTGTTAATGTCGATCTTTCAGTAGAAGTTCTCTTTATAACACCACCACATGGCACGTGTTATTTTATGTGAATGTCGTTTCTTTCTGAAGAAGGTTAGGTTGTATAACCCTATTATTACTTTATGTAATCTTGTTTCAATTCAAGACAATTTTATTTGTTACACTTTTGCATATCTGAATGTGGCACCAGTAAATCCAAGCAATTTTCTACTGAAGCAGAGTTACCAACCAGAAAAAATGCGAATCAGTTTGGTGCCAAGAGGAATTAGAAAGTTCCTGCTTCTCATCATTTTCTTGTTTGGTAGGAAGTCACTTTGTCGACATTTTGGTCACTTACTACTGGCTCACTGGTGACGAGAATGCATTTTATCATCCTGTTAAGTACCTATTGCAACGTTGCATGCGTTTCTTCTTTACTGGGGTTACTTTCAAATTAAAGTCTTTCATTTTTCTTCCTCTTTTGTAGTTGCCTTATTTTTCCTTATTCTTTTCGATTCCTTCCCCTCTTCTTGCCGTCTCACTTTTCTTCGCTTCCCCTCTTCTTGACGTCTCACTTTTCTTCCCTTCCCCTCTTCTTGACGTCTCACTTTTCTTCCCTTCCCCTCTTCTTGACGTCTCACTTTTCTTCCCTTCCCCTCTTCTTGACGTCTCACTTTTCTTCCCTTCCCCTCTTCTTGCCGTCTCACTTTTCTTCGCTTCCCCTCTTCTTGCCGTCTCACTTTTCTTCGCTTCCCCTCTTCTTGCCGTCTCACTTTTCTTCGCTTCCCCTCTTCTTGCCGTCTCACTTTTCTTCGCTTCCCCTCTTCTTGCCGTCTCACTTTTCTTCGCTTCCCCTCTTCTTGGTACCCTCACCGCGAAACCTATACTTTTTTATTTCTTCTATTTCGCTTGTCTTTTTTTTCTTCGTTTTTTCTATTCTTCTTTTTCTCATTGTTTTTTACATTTTTCTTTTTTCCGTCTGACAAAAACTTGCTTACAGATTCAACGTGTGAAACCTAATGATATTACAGCCGCTCTTATATATTTGGTATTCTTTCTTATTCACATCATTTAACATTCTGTCTGCTGACTCAGTTTGCCTTCGCAACACCAACATAACAAGCATAATAATTTGACATTATTTTGCATCCATTACTGTCTTGAATGTAACCGCCTTCCAATATGGCACAAAATTCGCGTTTAATGTATTACTCGGTAAATTGTGTCAAGTTTTGGGGCAAAAAGTAAAGACTCTGAGAAGTGGAAGCATTGCATATCGACATGCAAAATAGGCTGCCATTTTATTTGGTGATGGAAGACAAAAGAAATATATGAGTGTATTCGTTTCTGCATATACAGAAAGTCTGTTTGCCAATTGCCGGCTTGTACTGCCAACCAAAAATTTTCTTTGGAATTTTAAATTCTACACTTTCGTTTTTTGATTAATTATTCGAATGGGTATGTTTCATTTTTTTTCCTTCGTACTAAATTCCGCATCTTCGTTTTTCTTATCACAACGTTTCGACTACTCTGTTTGTCTCAGGTGTTTGTCTATCTGGATAACCTTAGGGAAATTTTGAACTGAACGATTCGACGATGGTAGATTGTTCTCGTTCCGTTGTCCATTCTTAGTTCTTATTTGTTATTGCTCACCCAGTTTCCGTTGAGTCCAAATCAACTCTACTCAATTCAGAAACTAAAACAAAAAAATAACTATATCAGCGAATTCTAACTGGGTTGTTTTACGTTTATACAATTTCAGATTTTTGCAGTTCTTGAGCAAAATCTTGATATCCCTTTATAGATTCAGATATTATTCGATATAATTTATGCTAATAAACTTTCCTAACTAGTTAATATCAGTGATAGCATTTCTTTTTTTTTATCTGTGTACTCAAATATTCATATCAGGAATATCTGATAACTAATATTGGAGTTCAAACACTAATAAGTCTCCAGAGTATTCAAGTACACTGCTTAAAATTCTAACTAAAATACTTATGGAAGGTTTTGATTTTTCCTCGGGTCTTTAGTTAATAATACCACAAAGCCTTTGTAAGACACTTTGGTATTATTCCAATTGCATCAATAAGGGTGTCTATAGATGGCACATTCAGGTCCAAACATATCGTTCTGCGCAAGGTTCACATATTTAACTTTTCAATTTCGGTTTCACTCTTCGGTTGATTGGAACAGAGGCATCATCTTCCCAACAGATTTTCTTCTTGCTAAGAAAGGCTTCATACCGTATTAGGTTGGGAATTAATTATCCATTTGAATTTCAAGTTTCCATATAATGTTTCTCTGGGAACGATTATGGTTTGAAAATGTACAATTATCATTATTAAAATAGTTCACTTACTCTAATGAAATAAGCGTTATATTTAGTAATAATCTAAATATATGAACAATTATTTAAGACGTCGTTCTCATTTTCTCTGGAATTTAAAACCCAGGAAATAATCTTTCTCAACTCGGCTATAAAACAGAAAGCAGTTTTTTATGTAGTTTGGTAGACAAGATGAGTAGGCAGATCGATTTCACATAACTCGGATGATTACGCAAAAAAAAATTAGGATGGCAATCAGTTATTTCAATCTCACAGCAGTAAATGTAATTCTAATAAATAAATGAAACACTTTTCTTTATTTGACAAGAATTCGATTTCAGTCATGGAAAGATTCAAGAGGGTTCTAAAGAGATTTTTTTTTACATTTCTCTGTTCATTAATTTCTTTTTCAGCGTTTTTTAGCATCAGAGCTAAGATTAAGACGATGGTACTTGGGAGATAAGTCGCCTCCAGCGATTTAATGTCGACCAATCAAAACGCTTCCGTACAAGCGTAAGTGTGTTTTAATACTTCCGTTCTGGCAGTTTCTTAAAACATAACATCTTTATTTCATTTATGGCATTTCCTTTTTTGCTTTCTTTTGTGCTTTAGACTTCAATCAATATTTCGAATTCTTTTATTATGGCACCAATTTTCTTTCTTTAATTCAACATACATTTACTTGCATCTAACTTTTTCTGTCGATCTCGATCAGTTCAGATCAATCCAGCCATCTATCTTTCTCTGTGTATCCAGCCATCTCTTTTCCTCTCTACCAATCTTATTTTTCATATATATATATATATATATATATATATATATATATATCAGAATCTCTCCCACTCTCTATCACTCTCTCTCTCTCTATATATATATATATATATATATATATGTGTGTGTGTGTGTGTGTGTGTGTGTGTGTATTTGTGTGTCTTTCTCAGTCATAATCTCTCTATCGTACAATCTATTGATCTATCAATTTCAGTAAGAATCCCCCTCTTCTCCTCTCTCCCCTTCTCTCTCTCTCTCTCTATCTGTCAGTTGAATCGATCTATTTGTCTATCTATCACAGTCAGAATCTTTCTCTCTCTCTCTCTCTCTCTCTCTATATATATATATATATATATATATATAGACACAATTGTTGATTATTAAGTCTATAAGCAATAATAAAACCATTATCAAATAAAAGTATATTTTAGTTAGCATTGATGATACATTCCAAGATACTAAGATATACATACATAGACATATACGAAGACATGCGCACATACACCCATATATATATATACATGCATAAATACCCATATATATACATCCACATATACACATGCATAAACACGCATATATATATATATATGCGTGTGTGTGTGTGTATATATGTATACATACACACGCACATGCAGACACGTACCTAAGTTTACACACCCACACATACACAAGCGCACAAACAAACACACATATAACAGGTATCAATACAAACACACAGACACACACACACACACACACATATATATGCAAACATATAACTATAAGTACAGGTATATTCATATATACACAAAAACACAAAAACACAAACATCTATACATCTCGTTTTTAAAATCTAATTATTTCAAATTTTTCATTAAGACATAGATAACAAGGGGTATATAGGGAATTACATGTTCGAGTTCTCTTGATTAGTTTCCATTTAACAGTAGGTGTCTTATTCTTCTCCTTTAAGCTCCCAAAATACTTTGATAATGAAGTCTTGTACTTATCATTACGACTAGTAAAAGATTGCATATGTCTCCGCCAACGTTCTTTGAATTTACAGTGATACCAATGTAAAAATTTTCAATAGTTGAGTTTTTTAGTGTAGAGATTGTACTAAGATAAAATAGAGAACTAGTCAAACAATTATTCTGTAATGGACAATTATTTGGATCCCAACAATTGCACAAGTTGTTATTCATCTCATTATACTTAGTTGTACTACTTGCAACCTAGTGTCTAGTCAAGTTTTTGAACCGCTATACTTGTAAAAGACTCTGTTATTATGTTTCTTAATTATTTTCTCCAGGTTATCCGTACAACTATAGCTTAATTTAAGGTTATTATGATTGAATATATATATATATATATATATATATATATATATATATGATTGAATACATATATATATATATATATATATGATTGAATACATATATATATATGATTGAATATATATATATATATATATATATATATATATATATATATGATTGAATATATGTATATATCATATGATTGAATATATATATATATATATATATATATATATATATATATATCATCAGTCTGTCTATCTCAGTCTCAGCCAGAATCTATCTCTCTATCACAGAATCTATCGATCTGTCAAAATCTCTCTCTCCCTTTTTCTCTCTCTCTCACTCTCCATCTATCTACCGCAGAATCTATCGATATATATATATATGTGTGTGTGTGTGTGTGTGTGTATCTCATTCAGAATCTCTCTCTCACTCTCATTATATATATATATATATATATATATATATATATATATAACTGTCTATCTCTTTCAGTCAATGAGAAAGATGGGGATTCTGGTTGATATATATATATATCTATATCTATCTATCTATCTATCTATCTATCTATATATATATATATATATATATATATATATATATATATATATATATATAGCAAAGCGACACCGGCAAAATACAAAAATCTTTTATGTTTTTCAATGAAAGTATTTTGTCTTTCTTGTCTTCATAAAAAGACGGACTTTCTCACCCCTACTGCATGCGACAAACAACTTACCTGGCCATTGTGATACGGCTCACCGATAGATAGATGCTATTTCAAATCATTACAATCTACAGTCGTCTACCATTTCTATATTTCATTACTTTTTATTACCATTTTTTTTTGTTCTGTTTCTTTTCCTTCTTTTTTTCTTCTATTTCCTTTTTTCTCTTCTTTCTTTCTCTTTTGTTTCCTTTTTTCTCTTCTCTTTTTCTCTTTTGTTTCCTTTTTTCTCTTCTTTTTTCTCTTTTCTCTTTTGTTTCCTTTTTCTCTTCTTTCCTCTTCTTTTCCTTTTTTTTGTTTCTTTTCTTCTTCATAAAATCATTAATTCAGTTTTCTTTCTTTTTCAAATTTTTCTTATGTTTTCTATTTTACATTTAGTGATATTTACTCAACTCAAAGCCAAACGAGGAAAATTGAGTAGAAAGATTGTGCTGCGCCAATATTCAAAGTTGGGAAAACACACCTGAATAAACAATGATCAGAAGCCTGGATTTTGCTTGAGCTAGAACCGATGGCTCTGTTGCGAAATGTAAGACCCACACCAACCAGGATGATAGCTTGTAATGTGAGCAGCTGTGTTGTGGGGGACGTTAGTGTGTGTGTGGGGGGGCATATAAAGAAAAGGAGGAAGCAAAAGAGATATAAAATAGGGATTAATGTCTGGAAATCATGAGATTTAATACTACAGTCAGCGAATATATTCCTACCATACATACTGCGTTTGTAGGGCATCTCGACGCGGTGTAATAATTAGAAGAATTACGACTGAGTAGTGAGTTCGACCCTCACTGAGTGCCCCATATTTTCGACTTTGTGCCACATTTAAGCTACGCTTGGAAAATCATTATATACTGCGTTCGTATTTCTTCAATCTCGCAATGTTCTAAAAATAGTCGCGTTTCAAATATTATTTCGCCGTCTTTCGAGAAGAATTTGTCGTCTTCATATTGAGTTCAGATTAATGAAAAGTAACCACAAATGCAAGCTTTTAGAATCCTTTTTACTTGATTTGGACGAACGCTGATGGTTTATGATGTTTATGAATAATCTATAAAGAGTTATTTCAATAAAAGCATATGGAGATTTGATGGCGCTAAGAAGAAAATAGAAAGACAAAGACGGGCCTTGACACTAGTGTTAATCATATTTCGGAATGAAATGGTTTGCTGGTAATTAAATTAGGACGCCTTAGAGATATGTTGTCAAAAGTATGTCTCCCCTACTTCTCCAACCTCCCACGTGATTCCTTTGGATCTTAACACAATGAACTTAAAAGTTGGGATCTGCTTACATATATATATATATATATATATATATATATATATATATATATATATATATATATATATATATATATATATAATCTTGTTAAATATCGAGTGATTGAACGGATTAACATGGATACGATATTAACTCGCAGCGAAATGATAATCCAATTTCACATTGTTGCTTAAAAGTTTATGACAGGGATCAGTGTATGTTTTTCTTATTAGTTTCATTTACACACAGACACACACACATATATATATATATATATATATATATATATATATATATATATATATATATATATATATAAGATGGATAAGTCATTAACTAAACATCCTGTGTAACGTTATGTAAAAGTGTCTGATTATCCTAAAGTTCTGTTGTTAGATTCCTTTATATGTAGGAAAAGGGGGCGAAAATATAAGCAAAAATTATAAGTTATACATCGAGCGGAATGTTGAAGATGTTGGGTGGCAAACATTTATTTCAATTTCTCATTTGGTGCTACAAGTAGTTTTGTTGGTTTCTCATACAACTGCGAGCCACACATAATAATCAACTGGGTTGCTTTCTGGGGAGTTAGATGATCAAATGTAAAGAGTGATGATTGTCTGGGTTCTCCTGCTTGTGTGGCATGGTACACAGTCCAGTTACTAGACATAGAGTTTTCCAGCTGCCACCCTCTTCATCCAGGGCAGCACTACCTCCTCATGGCACTTGATCTAGGCCTCCGTGTTGAGACCCTCACCAACAAATTCGAAAGTTCTTATCAGAATGATCAGAATGAGTTTTCTGAGCTGCCATTCCTTCTTAATCAACATTAGACTCATTCAACTCTTTCCGAATCCTCTGCACTGTAATCAGATTGCCACCCAAACTCTGTGAAAGTTTCATATTGGAGATTCCGGTGTGAATGCCAAACAGTACAGCATGCCGTTTTCTTGCGGAGTGAATTGCGTCATGGTGCTCTTTTTCTCACAGACGGTTGCCAAACTGACCCTACTATAATGTGCAGTCGACAAGATCAAAAATAAACAATACTAAATTACAAATATAAAATGGCAACATTTACCCATCGCACCATCTTTCAGTTGTGCTTGTGATCGGGCAGAGCGCTGCTCAATTGTGTCTATGTCCGCGGAAAGAGGCGCGCCTAAAAAACAAAAAATACTGAGAGGTGCCCGGTCGCGGGGAACAGCTTCCCACAAATGTACCCATATCACTGCACTAGAGAGTAGGGATCGGTAGTCATACCGATGACAGTGCAAAAAACTGTTGCTGGAGCTGGGCAATTTCTAACCCTGGCCGGGACGTACGCGTTCGGTTTTCCCACATTAATCCCAACCTTATGTTACATCATATCTAAGTGGGGAGAAGGGGCATATAAATACTTATAGTGTATAATGAATATATGTAAAACATGGAAATTAACAAAACATTAACATTGAATTTTATACAATTGAGAACAAAGTTAGAATCTCAATAAAGAACAATGTTAGAAATGTCTATGAAAAATAGAATGAGGCCAGTGATCACATAAAAGATAAAATAAACAATATAAGTGAATATATAGCGAAAAGAATGTGGTCGAAAGAAGGAAGGGTCATAGATGAAGCAAAAGGTTGATTGAATGGTGTCCAATAGATAGAAAAATAACTCGGACAGGAAAGGGAGAGATGAATTGATGTTTGCTGCTAAGACATTACGGAGTATAGCGTCGGCACATTTCAACATAAAAATTAATTGATAAAGACCTTTTTCCAGTACTAGACTTTCAGGCTATTGATTATATTAGGCTGTCATACATTAAATGATGCACTTTATAAGAATGACAAATGATGATAAATAAATTATTTATTTAGTTGAAAGAGACATGATGATGATTGATTGTTCTCCAACGTACATCTAAATGCTTGATTCCATATATATTCTCATTCTTTGATTTGGAAAACGGTTAAAAAAACTCAGTACAAAGTGCAATAAAAAAAAAACATGACAAGACATGAAACCTGTGAGGGACCTCACACTTATTTAAACATTTTGGATTCTCATATGCATTAAACCATTCTCTAATAAGGAAGAGGTAATGGAAGTTTTTTTTTTTTTTTCTACTGTCATAGTTGAAACTCCTCTAACAAAAGTCTTATGAAATGAATTGGATATAATCTAATTAATCTCTTTAGCTCTAAGTTGAAATTATAATCCCTCCTCCCGTTGTGTTCCGCCCCTTATCCAGTTTTCCTCTCTATTGTTCCCTCTTTTTTAAACATTGACCTTTCCACTGATTGCTGCTGAATGCTCTTTGAAGATAGAAGACAGAATATGAATGTTGGTACCATTGCTGAAGGCCTGAATTATTTTTTTCCTCTTACCATTGTACATTTCGGAAGACTGGGTCTGACAGAAAACAAATTTAAACTGTTCTCTTTCTAGTTGATTGACTCAAAGAATTTTTCGGTGAGTCTTACGACAAATGGTATCAAATGGCGTCAAATGGCGTCAAACGTCTCATCTGACAAGAAGAAACTCAGTTTAGTGTTTTTTAAATATGAAACATTTTCTGGGATGAACAATTCTGACTGTTACATGATTTGGTCAATTTTGCTGTTATACCAGGTATATCGTTCATAAAATTTTATATATCGTGTTTTGCTTGAAATTCCACCAAAAATAAATAATTAACCTCATTTTCTATTATTTTTCTTTTGTTGAAGAAGTCATTTCACCTCTTGTGTTTCTCGAAATCTTAGTAACATTTTATATAACTCTACATGCACATATATCTTCAATGTGGTGTAAGTGTTAAGTAGACCTGTCAAACGTGGCTACTGAAGTGTTCCATTTCCGACAGGGTGCATCACACATTCAACCTGCAATGCAAAAACATCCAAGTACGCTTCTAAGGTTATTCAAAATCTATCTCTCTCTATCTATATATATATTGAGAGAGAGAAAGAGAAGTGTTTGTACTTGTGCAATTTGTTTAAAGTATTTGACTATATGTCTTTGAGAGGCAAATGACAGACTTCCTCTTCCTCCGAAAAAGCTATTTCATCTCTGTAACTCTCACGAGATGGACCTTGAGTCTAGCAGGCACCAAAAGATTCTGCCTTAAAAGCCAGAATTTCGTGTCAAAATGATTTAATGGACTGTAATCTCGTATAGCCGCAAGAAAACTGTATACTGTGTTAATGGTTTTTTTTTTTATAACCGACAATTTTGTACCTATCAATTCTTTAATAACGCTAACCAATTCTCAAAGGGGAAAGAAGCCTAGCTTTTTTATGTGTTTGAAAGCAAACGGGAAGAATGCATTTAGAAGCGAGAAAGAATTTTAAATAAAAGACGCAAATGTTTCCATGATTTTATTGCTGGAAAACATTCACGTTTAATTACAATTATTGATTGCAGTGTGAAGTAAGACTTGCATTTGGAAACTTTGTTGGCCAATATAACAGATAAATTTGCATAGAAGCGCTGAAATTTACAACTTCTTTAAAAGTCAGAACCTCATATAAAATGAAATATGATTTAAATCCTATGTACAATGACAATTATTTGTTGCACCTTAGAGAACATAAAAACTTATCCGTTCACAAAAGAATAAATTTGAAGTATATTGAAAAGTAATAAACCGAGATGAAAAGACAAAATCAAGCACAGCAGACCATTTACCAGTAATAAAAGGACTAAACATTCAAATACTAAACGAGTATTAACAATATAAAGTATGTAAACTTAAATGAACAGCCAATATGCATCTTTACCCATAAATATAACATACTTTAAAATTATATTTTTACCATATATATATATATATATATATATATATATGAATGTAATGTGAACTAAAATATATATATATTCTTGATTATATATATATATATATATATATATATATATATATATGAATGTAATGTGAACTAAAATATATATATATTCTTGATTATATATATATATATATATATATATATATATTAAAGATCAACATTCGTGGTTCGATTTGTCCTGTTTAAACGGAATTCACTGCATACAAATGAAAAAGAGAAAACATAACCTTCGGCGACTGCAATTCAAAATTAATAAGCGTCTGGAATAAAGAGTAAAAGCGTGTACGCAAAATGAAAATTGAAGAACTTTTATAACTCATCAATAGTAAAGTGATGTTGATAATATTTCGTATGGAATCACCACTTTTCAAATCAAGTGTATTGGAAATGGTATCAGTGAGGGATTAAATGAAATATATATACATTCTTTTTATCCCAGTTCAGATGAACTCAAAAGGAACTTTATACTATGTATACAACGGGTCATAATTTTCAATCTCTTGTTCAAAAGGTATTTTTGGTCTGGAAGTGTTATTATAGCAAATTTTTCTAGGTGGCAAAGGTTGCAGATGTTGCTATGATTGATGTAAAGGTTTTAATATATAAAGTGTTGTAAGGTTTTAATATATATCTTTACATATATATATATATATATATATATATATGAAAAATTTCTCAGAGTTAGCCTGTAAAAAAGACAATATTTATAAATGTAAAAGACAATAAGAAAAGTGCAATATTGACCGACGCGTTTTGTCCAATGTGGATTTTTCAAGGCAAAAACGAAATAAATTTATTAAAACAAAGTAACTAATAATAAAAAAATAAATGTCCTTAGCAACTGGAAGAATTATAATAATAGCGATTTCTAAATTAGTCCAGTTGATAAAGACGTTTTGTTTTGTTATTGTTAGTAACTTTGCTTTAATAAATTAATTTCGTTTATTGCGTTGAAAAAGTTCATTTGGATGAAACGCGTCGACTAAAATGTGCAGACAAGATACCCCTAAATAAGAAAAAACTGACGCACTTGAGTTCATCACTTAACATTATATAAAAAAGATTTCTACCTTTTCTAACTACTTTCTTTCCTTCTATCTCTATGTTGGGGAAAAATGGATGAAAAAGTAGAAAAAGTTTTCTTGTGACGCGTTTTGTTCTTTAGGACTTCATCAGACAAAATTTGTTATGATGATGTCACTACATATGCGCCCGAACGAGGGATGCTGGGAATTTCAAATTTTAATTTCTTTTTAATTTTTTAAGACAATACATTAAACGCATTAGTTGCTCATAGTAACGAAACTGACCACAATTTTGACATAAAAAGCTACTCTAATTGAACGAGAAAACAATTTATTCATGACGAAAATGTCTAGAAAGTACTTTAATCGTTAATTCAGTCACAGTAAATTTACGTCCATGTTTCGCCATTCTTGGCAGATTTTCTGTTATCCCAATGTGGAATATTTAATAAAAAAGATAATGGAAACAAAAAGAAAAAGAATTTAAATGAAATTGACTAGAGTATATACCCAAAACTCATATTTCAAATTCCTAGCGTCTCTCGTTCTTGCGCATGTGTAATCGTATCAACGTAAACAAAACTAGTCCGATGAAGTCCTAAAAGACAACATTCGTCATACAAATACTTTTTATACTTTGTCATACATTTTCCAAATATTATTCTTGATATATAAAATATATATATTTATCTTATATATATATATATATATATATGTGTGTGTGTGTGTGTGTGTGTGTGTGTCTGATAATAAACAAATTTAAAAAAATTGTTTTTATGTGTTATGCCTCGAGTATTTATATATGCTGGATAATTGTACATTATAGATAGCAATTGTATTATTACTGTGTCGAAAGACGACCAACATTCTCTACAGTAATTGTTGAACGTGGTATTGTCCATCTGTTATGAGGAGAACGTCTTCTCATAGCAACAGTCGTCGCAAAGTAGGTTGCTAGACATAGCATTACCGCATTGAAGTACGGTATTCTCTCTATTACTGCATTATTAATGCATGTATCTCGTGTGATTAAACTTGTTCTTCACTCAACCTTATGTTCCAGTCTTTTCTTACAATATTATTAAACATTACTACGAATCTTATACAAACGGTTATTGGGCAGGCGGTATGGGTTATATTTCAAAATATTCCTGAGGCTATTGAGTAGAAATTGTTGTAGAGCTGAATGCAATTATTTGTAGCTCTTTTATAGTGTTGTTTGTTAACTTTTTACTCATTATTTATTATTGATTAATTAATCACTTCTTATTGATTATTGCTATTATATTTACTTGTTTAATTCGGAGTTTTTTAATTTGTTTATTATTTACTTAATTTGTTGTTTTTAGATTTTCCATTTTCTCGACACTTGATTATCTTATTACAGAATTTGTTTATCTACGTTGGTAGGTAGCAAAAAGATTTGCATTTTTCATAATGGCATTCTACATGGTATTCATTTTGATTTTTGATTTTAAGTAACGCAATGAAAAAGTTTTCGCGTTTGCATTTTCAGATAAGTTCTGTTAATAGGAAAACTAATAATTTTACGTGCTTTGTTGGGTGCTACTTTCAGATTGTGTGATTTTCAGAAAGCTTAGGCATGAAACCTCGACTAACTTATATATATATGTGTGTGTGTGTGTGTGCATGCATGTATGTGTGCGTGTGAATTAATAAGATTAGTAAAAAGGTTTGTCGGTTTACTTTGGTATTACTGTGTTTTTCAAGTGTTCGAATCGGATAAAACCTCCATCTTCAGATCAAACATAGGGACCAGTATCAGGTGTGGATCTTATTTGTGAAAAACGGAAGCTTCTTTTTCCTAAATCTGTTTTCATTGTTAATTTTTATACATTTTATCGGATTTCTCTTCAGACGATGATAAATATGAATTCGTCCAACTCACAATTTCATAAGCCACTCATTCAGACCGGATGTGTGTTTTATACTGCCAAGTCAATTAACACTGGTAACCCATTGCCGTATTATGAAAAGCTCTTATTGTACATTGATGCTTAACAATCGAATCCCCATAACACTATCGGCAATGAGTGCAATCCATACCAGATGCCGAACTGTTTTTCGCCATGTACCTATCTTAGCTCGTCTCTTTACAGAATGTGGGTGGCCAACAATTTGGTATTGTGGGGATTCTTGCTTTACTAATAGTTTTACTTTAAATTGATTAAAATATTTAGACAAAAAAAAGAAAATAGATGTACAATAATTAAGCCAAGAAAATATTCTGTTTCTTGTTATTTGTCTGAAGGTGGCTTATTTCAAAATGTCTTACTGATCTCTTTACAAAATCTTCTCGCCTTTAAACGTGTTAAATTCTAGTAATTTTACGCGTTTTGTTGGGTGTTATCGATTTTTATCATTACACACACACACACACACACACACACACACATATATATATATATATATATATATATATATATATATATATATATATATATATAAGATACATATATATTCTTTATATATCAACAATAATATTTGGAAAATGTATGACAAAGTATAAAAAGTATTTGTATGACGAATGTTGTCTTTTAGGACTTCATCGGACTAGTTTTGTTTACGTTGATACGATTACACATGCGCAAGAACGAGAGACGCTAGGAATTTGAAATATGAGTTTTGGGTATATACTCTAGTCAATTTCATTTAAATTCTTTTTCTTTTTGTTTCCATTATCTTTTTTATTAAATATTCCACATTGGGATAACAGAAAATCTGCCAAGAATGGCGAAACATGGACGTAAATTTACTGTGACTGAATTAACGATTAAAGTACTTTCTAGACATTTTCGTCATGAATAAATTGTTTTCTCGTTCAATTAGAGTAGCTTTTTATGTCAAAATTGTGGTCAGTTTCGTTACTATGAGCAACTAATGCGTTTAATGTATTGTCTTAAAAAATTAAAAAGAAATTAAAATTTGAAATTCCCAGCATCCCTCGTTCGGGCGCATATGTAGTGACATCATCATAACAAATTTTGTCTGATGAAGTCCTAAAGAACAAAACGCGTCACAAGAAAACTTTTTCTACTTTTTCATCCATTTTTCCCCAACATAGAGATAGAAGGAAAGAAAGTAGTTAGAAAAGGTAGAAATCTTTATCATATAATGTTAAGTGATAAACTCAAGTGCGTCAGTTTTTTCTTATTTAGGGGTATCTTTTCTGCATATTTTAGCTTGATAGAAGTGAGAAACATGAAAAGACAGTAATATGCAGAAAAGCTCATACTGTTGGTTATTGTATGTGATATATAATGCACATGATGTAGCTCAGACTTTATCGACCATATCTCTGTATAGTATTTATTTGTGTAGAGGGTTTTATCCGTTCTCCGTAACATACTAAATACAATTATAAATATCAAAATCTGCTTTACCATGGTGTAGTGGTTAGCATAATATTTTGGGAAGCTCTTACTTATATTGTCCGTTCGACATTCTTTACAAATAAGTCCTTGTGCAAACCAATGGGAAGCTGAATAATATAAAACTCTATGTGTGTGTGTGTGTAGATGTGTTAGTGCATAATGTGTGCGTGTGTCATAAGAAGAATCTATAGTCTCATAGATTATTTCAAGGTTGTGTTTTACCTGCAAAAATGTCATGAAAACACAGCAGGGAATAATGTCATATGGCACTGATAGTTTTTTGTTGGTGCGAATGAAAAGAAGCCAAAGAGTTAATCAACGTTCGTTTTCCATCGGATAAAAATGTTATTGTTTTTTGTTTTTTTTGTTTTTATTCAGTTTATCTGAAAAAGCCTTAGATCTTCATTAAAAGCCATACAAATAAGGATTACTTATCCGAACAAGATTAAATATATGTATGCAAAGGAGACACACACACACACACACGCATAGGCGCGCACACACACAAACACAGATGCACATATTTTTCATATATATATATATATATATATATATATATATATATATATGGTAAGGAAAACATCCGTTGTTATACAATCCAAGTGGATCCTAGTAATATGAATATATTAGAACTGACCCATAAAAAAGACGTTGATGTGTTTAATTTATACAGAACAATATAGTTAATAATCAAACAAATTCTTTTACCTCATATGTGGAATAGGCTATTTCGGCAGACGACGAAAGTTGTCTTCTGTCTTTTCAACCCCGACCAAATATTTCTACGTTTGCTATTGAATGAAAATATATATGTGCCCACGCAAACACATACACACAATTTGAAAAAAATTAAATGGATATTTGTGTTGCGATCCCTAGTTTATCTTTCTATCTGGAAACAATCTGTGGATAACATGAAAATATTATGAGCCGATACATTGAAGTGATTTTTAGGACTGCTTTGGTATTTACACTAAATATATTTTCGAAATGTAGTATTGTAAATGGACAAACAATATAGATTTGTAATTTAATCATTTGGCTGTAAGTAAAGCAACATTTATATAACTAGTACACGGACATACACGCACACATATATATGTGTGTGTTTTAGTGTGTGCGCGTGTTAGTGTGTGTGTGAGGTTTATATAGCAAATATAAGAACACGCATTCGCAAAATAGCAACAATAATAATTGTAATTAATAGTAATTGTCTACTTAATAATAGATGTTTAACTAATAATATAATATATAAAGCAACTGTATCAAATAATATCAACAGAGAAGAAAATCTTTACATAGGATCAAAACGAAACCACTTTTAAAGAAATATTTAATAAATATAATATGATGTCATTTAAAATAGATAAATACGCAAATGGCATAACATTTTCAAAATATATATGGAGTCAAAAACAAAATAATATACCTACTATAGTTAAATGGAAAATTATAAAATAACACCCCATATAATATTAACAATATATGTAGACTGTTTTTAGAAGAAAAATTATCAATATTAACATTTAGTAATCAAATGAAATTATGAAAAAAGAAGAATGACATAATGGATGTCGATGCCGTCATATTAACAAATATTTACTTTGTTACTTTAATAATAATATATCATAATATATTAATTAAAATATTATAATTTAATTAATAATAAAAATTAACAAATATTACAATTTAATTAATAATATAAAATAACAATTTGTATATAAACCAATTAATTCAATTTCGAAGAAAAACATTACAGTTGGAAGAAAAATCTACAGCTGAATAAATGAAAGACATAAACAAAAGCAAAAAGGAAAAAAGCTGAAATTTCATCAACCGTCCGCGTGTAGAAGAACATTAACTCCATGAATACAGACGTTGTGTACAAAACGGAGTAAAAAAAGCTGATTGAAAAAGACGTGGTAAAAAAGTGAAAAATTGAAGAAATATGGAAATACCGATTAAAAGCACAACCTCTTAAGACCCGTAATTTTACAATAAAATTTTACCAGGGAATATCGATATCGGGATAAAAATTGATATTTAAAAGTTAAGTAATCTTTTCATAAATTATATATATATATATATATATATATATATATATATATATATATATATATATATATATATATAATGGACTATCCCGTCAGTTTCGACGTATGAGAATCTGACAACTTAACCAATTGATTCAGTTATGAATTTTTGTGCGATAATCTTAAGTGGCATTTAAGACCTGCTAGTATTTGTAAAAGAAGCAGCTTATGTAGCAAGGGTGAGGATTGTGGGATGAGATCACTGTTAGATTAGTTGACCTTTTAGATTTTGCACTCGCTTCTTGAAGACGATTCAGACCAGCAGATTGAAAACTGCTGAGTCCACTAAACACGTTGATCTCCATTCTTCCCGCTACAATATATATATATATCTGTGTATCTGTCTCTGTATGTGTGTGTGTGTGTGTGTGTGTGTTGGTAGTAGTTTCTCTTTAAATAGGTTTATTAAATATCGGAGATAAAGTTTTTCTAATAATATTTTGGTGCTTTTATTTGTTTTCGTGCAAGAAACTTTCTGATAGAATTCCTCGAGAATCATGTTATGGATTTCAAATTCAAAACAATTTCGAAGTTCTATAAACTTAAATCACGTTTTAACCGGCCGATGATATCATTTGCAGACCACTTGCAATATATATAAAGCTGCTTGCAATATTATGTAAACTGTGGTAACGCTTTTATTAATTCTTTAAAATGTTTGTTGCAAAACTGAAAGATATTTTACTTTGTGTAGGCATCATGATTCTGTTATAGGCAGATTATGTATCTGTGCAGGAAAAATATGGTCAACGACATTATTTAAAAATCAAATACTTGTAAATAAGATACATTTTTAACGGCATGTAAGAAAATCACTTTTTCTTATTTTATGTACCGGTTCCCTTAAGGACATGGACGATCATAGCTCCCCACAACTTCCTATTTTGGAGCTCTTAGAAATGTTTGTCTTTTTACTATCCAACCTATCATCCTCTGTTCTGCCATCTATTTACACAAGCTTCTAGCCATTATCGAATAGATAGATAGATAGATAGATAGATAGATAGATATCAAGAGATTCAGATAAATCTAACGCTTTGATTACGATCTTGGAGATTTCATTAATCTTAGAATCCTTACACCAAATTGTATTTGTACAAGATGAAATATGAATCTTTAACTTATTTTTTAATCTAATCTTCAAGTTATTTTCCCGTGAAGGAGATAAAATATCGACAAATGAATTATTCTTTGGCATAACACGATCAAATAGCAATTCTTAAAAAAACTCAAAGAAGATAGAAACAAGATGTGACGAGTAGCAATATGAAGAAAAATTTTGCCTTATGAAATTACTCAGTTTTTCTTTTTTCATAATCATTGCTATAAAACTAAAAACAAATTGTTATTCAATAGAAAGGGGAGAAAGAATTTCATCAGGAAACGCCAACAAAACGGACCCAAATTATCACGTATATAAACGCGTATTAGGTTGTTGCAAAAATAATGTCGTTTTCTCACATAGTAACATATGTGAGAAAACGACATTATTTTTGCACCAACCTACTATCATTTCATTAGTTAGTTTGTTTTTTTGTTTTGTTTTTTCGGGTAACGATACCGCAGTATTGATTTAAGTAAAGTTTACTTACGTCGCAAAAATCATTTCATATGGATTCCTGAAATGTTTGTTCAGATTTTTCCAATACAATACTTGCACGTTCTGAGAACGAGGTTGTATTTTCAGTCATTGCATTTATTTAATCAGTTTCTCCCCATCCAAAGCTGTAAAGCCACCAAGACACGACGGGGGTTACATTGTCTGGAAAATTAGGAATAGAAACATTAATTATGAACAGAAAGAGAAGAGAGTAATCAGATGAACAATAGATAACGATTGACATTGTACTTAAATTTGTGCTGATTAAAGTTGGCGGGAAAACATGGAAGGTAATTTCACAAGCGAGAAAAGAAACTGTTAGGATAGAAGATATGGTTACACCTAACCAGTTCAACTGTAAATTGATGAGATCTCGACGCCAGTCTGCGCTTAAATTTTAAAAGTTTAGGGACCATGGCGAAGAGCTCATCCGAATAATTACCATGAAGTTATTTATACAAACGACACGGAAAGGCAAACTTCTGACGGTGGGATCCGCCAGATCAGCACCAATAATATTGCTGATTATTCTTTGGATTTTATCAAGGTGCTCAATGTAAATAACAAGGGACAAGACCATATGTGGCAGCAATATTTTAAGCATGGACGAATGGTAGACTTATAGATATGCAAGATTGATTCTGGAGAGAAAAATTGCTTCGCACGACACAGTGAACCAACTTTCGTAGTCTTCTCACTTCCTCTAATATCGTGGTCCCTGCATTACAAACCCAGTTTATTTTTCGAGACCTACCTACTCTCAGGGTAGTGCAAAAGTATATGTACAGCTGGGATTACCAAATATATGTAATCTACCTTAATATTACTTGCCGCACCAATATATATATATATATATATATATATATATATATATATATATATATATATATATATATATATATATATATATATATACACGCACATACATATTAGTCCACGCATTTATAATAAAATAAAAAATAAAGACTGTTTGGGAGAAATCGGAAGAACGGAAATAAAGGACCATGTTAACAAAGTGTAAAACTGTGTTTCATGCCTTTTCTTAAATATTAAAAAAAGGAAAGTTAGTGGATATTACAAATATCTATATTTGCACATATCTCTTTTCGAGGTAGTACTAGGTTACATGATACTACTAATGCAACTGGTACTTTTAAGGCGTACCTCATATTAATCTATGAGGCGGCATCAGTAGTACCTTCCGTGGGAATAAATATTTGTTCAAACATTTATAATAAAAAAATAATGACACCTCAAAAGTCGGAAGAACGTAAATGAAAATTTTATTTTCTATAATTAGGAGTTATCAACAAAATGTAGGCGTGTGTTATATGCCTTCTCTCTAATCTTGAAAAATGAATGTTACAAATTATATACAAGTCCAGTACTTCATGCTGCAGTTGCCTGTACTTTCCACGCGCGCCAGGAAAACATGTCTACACGTTTTCGACCCTAAAACTTTTCTCTGTACAAACTGAGCTTCATCGATTGGCCGTTCACTATCATATGACCGACCAATCGCGATGAATATTAACTGAGAAAGGGAAATGAAAATTAACCCGAGAATACCATACAGGAAAGAACATTTTTAGCTGAAAGAACATTTCGTTGTCACTTGAGGTGGCATTCCAGTCTCAAGTTTTGTCAAGATATCTTGTAAAAGTAGAAAGAACCAAGGGAGATGTGGTTACATGAATTGTTGCATAGCAATGACAAAAGACTTATCAAAATATCTGGCTATGAAACAGAACAGAGTAGTGTTGATAATTTATGTTTTTCTTATTTAGCTATTGTAACATGCCGTTGATGAGACCTTTGTCAGGCTATTAAACCGATGCTAAAATTATGCATATATTGTACTAAACACAGCAAAAATGTAATCGTTGTCCGACATGAAATTCATGCTGTAACTATAAGAGTCCTTTCATATTTTCACATTACGAAGTCCAAATCAATTATACTGTTTGTGTTCCGTCGAAATGTCAGCATGAGTGTTGGGCTAAATAATATTTTGGAGTTTACCAAATATATGAGGACAACTTTTGTAGTACTACCGTACATATAAATATCTATCCAAACATTTATAATAACAGAATATATATAATTACATAAATGAAGGTTTTATTCGTAAGAAAGTGTTGAAATACGTTGTGCGTTTTCGACCCTGAAAAGGAAGAGTGACTGTTACAAAGTATACCTACTCACAACTATAAAATGTTATGTTGCAAAAAACTGTGTTTCACTCCAGAATAAGGAAAACACATTCTGTTCGCGGCACCGGCTCTAAAACTGTTTTAATATCTATATTAATAAGGCGCAATGTATTTGTGTCCGTTCGTTTTTCGACCTCGGTCGTGAATCATAAACAACTTGAAGTTTAACTACTGTAGTTACACGCAATTAAAAATAAAATAAATAAATCATTTAAAGTTAAATTTAAATATCGAACAAAGTGAATGGTTTAAAAAAAAACAATCCTTTATTAAAGGTCTAACTTTAATTTTGCATTTCGTCGTAATTACAACTGATATCGTTTAATTAAACCGTAATTGAAATTTAAGTGGGTCAAGGTACGTTGCTCATGTTTCTTTTTGCTTTTTCTAGGAGGCATGCTGTGATGTATTCGAAATATTACATAGTTCAGGTTCCCTAATGTCTTTTAAAAGTGATTTTATATGAAGGG
The DNA here is from genome assembly GCA_963932145.1 of Acanthosepion lycidas. Taxonomy (NCBI): domain Eukaryota; kingdom Metazoa; phylum Mollusca; class Cephalopoda; order Sepiida; family Sepiidae; genus Acanthosepion; species Acanthosepion lycidas. Next base: position 50,392,228 of record OZ010603.1, on the reverse strand, counting down.
ATCATAAATAATGGCGATTTTAAAAGAAAAGAAAAATTGCGCGCAAAATAAATATAGCCAAACTACGGAGATCAATTGCGTATACCAAGAATGATTATGCGGAATTAAGGTGTCGAATAAAGAAAAAATAATTTTCTTATTTCTAAATTCATGTAACTTTTACGTACATAGGACACTGAAGGTAAAAGGTCCAAAGTCAACCCGAAGTCAACCTTTAAGACAACCCGAAGGACGGTTTCTAGGCTATTTTAATAAAAGTAATTAATGTCATATGACAGATACAGTTTTATGATTACCATTATGTCATGTATACAATCATATGAAGAATAAACAGGGTACACGCAACTGATCGAAATCACCATGACAAGACGTGTAGGAATTGCAGAGCTCACACACACATACACACAGACAAATACACACATACGCGCATATATATATATATATATATATATATATATATATATATATATATATATAGTTTTAAGATAAGATATGTTTATCGGTAAAAGTGCTCAATATAGGGTATAGAGTGTAAGCAAATATAAAAGTAGACACTGTGGTCAACATTGAAGGCCGAGAGGCTGTTTCAAAGAAGAATATACATGTAAGTATATATATATATATATATATATATATATATATAGAGAGAGAGAGAGAGAGAGATAGATAGATAGATAGATAGATAGATAGATAGATAGATAGATAGATAGATAGATAGATAGATAGATTCGTCAAAATAATTGATCATACATAATGAAAAAAATGCATCAAACTTAATAAGAACAAATCTTTATTTTACTATAAATGCAGGCATTTTTTTAATTATTAAATTAGATTTTTTAATCCTTTTTAGAGGCTTCAAAATTTTGATTTTTTGTATCAATGGCTGGCAATAAATTCGTACAGAGAAAGCACATTAATTTGGAAATTGCTGTAAAAATCAAGCAATTATCGAATTTTTATGAAACTTTAGGGACGTATTCATAAATGAATTAAACTATTTTAGAAATGTTTTCTTTTTAGAAAATCTTGGCAAAAACATTTTTTGCATCTGTTAAACATACACAATTATGTAATTTTATGAAATTTCGAGAAATCCATTTTCATTTTTGTGCGGCTTCATGTTTCTATTATTTATACTCATAACTACTTCGAGAATTTACTCATCATTTTTTTCTTTTTCTTTTTTTGTATTGCAAAATAAACAAAATGCAATAAATCTAAGTCATTACTTAATTAGAAAAGCTTTTAATTACCTTGTTCATTATTGTTATTATTATTATTATTATTATTATTATTACTATTCCATGTAGTTTACATTGAGCTCTGCCTGGATTAATATCCTCCTTGGAATTATCTCTAACAGTCACAAATGGTAATATATATATATATATATATATATATATATATATATATATATATATATATATATATATATATATATATATATATATGTATGTATGTATGTATATATATATACGGATCTACAGCAAAAACCGAAACCTAAGTTTTAAAATGATTTTTTTTTTAAATGGAAAACCTTCTTGAAATCTTTATTTAAGTTTCAAGCTAAGTAAATAATTAATATAAATAATAAATGATAAATTCCCAATAAATGTTGTATACATTAGCGGGACAGTCATAGATCCAACTATATACCCTCTCTGTATCTCAATTATTTAAAAGAATTTGACCATCCATCACTTTTCTTCTTTCTCTCATTCTTTTTTCTCTTCTCTCTTGCTTTTTCAGCCCAGAAATTGCCACCATTTAAAAAGATTTCAGTCTTAAGAGATAAATATATAGATATTCAAAAAATAAATTATAAACGAAATAAATTATGACCGAAATGAATCTTTTCTTCTTGATTTTATACATACACACACACACAAATATATATATACATACATACATATATATATATATATATATATATATATATATATATATATATATATATATATATGGATAGATATATATTCTTGATTATATATATATATATATATATATATATATATATATATATATATATATATATATATATATATATATATATATATAAACTTTATTTAATTTCTATTTTCAAAAAATCTTCGAAATTAGAACGAAATATATCTGTTTGCTAAACTTGGTCAATAGTGTCATTTGTATTTAGTAACAGATGTTCTGATAAACAATACAAAATCTGTCCATAACGCGTAGTCATTAGTCTCTGGCACATAAAAATTGGCGAGAATGGAATTCACTTCCTCTTCAATAATCACTACACCATTAAAAGAGCTTCTTTAGATGTTTCTTTATTGCATTCAAAATATTTTTCAATCTTCAGTATATTGAACAAATTTTCATAGAATTCATGATCGATTTGCAATCAGACTAGGGCTTACAAATCAGAAAACCAAATATACTTAAAATTGCATCTTTTTCAATTTTTGATTTATTTGGAGACAGGTTTCTTCATAAATTATTAATACAAAACGAAAAAATATTATTCCTTTGAATTGAAAATATTGAGTTCTTAGAGTAAAAAGTTTTATATTAAAAAAAACGACCTCTCAAAACCTACAGCAAAATAAAAATTTGCATATAATTGTTTAAATAATTTAAATTATGAAATTATATTCTCGAAAGCATTTTATTTGCGTTTTGATAGCTTCACAGATGTGAATGTGTCAAGTAAAAAAAAATGAGGTAATTATGTTTAAATTATATCCATTGTTGGTGATTGTTTCTAAACATGGAATTTCGATCAGAAGTTAGAATGGCATCCCAGAAAGAGCTCAAAAGTTTATTGACAGGGAAATCTCCTACTGGGTGATATCAACAGGAATGTCCACTTTCCAATGAACGTGAGAGAAAATTTTGTATTTCTGCCGACATTGCTTTCTCTCATTTTCTCAAAGAGTTTCTCCATCAACTTTGCATGCAAACTGCGTCAAGAGATTATTTCCATTGACAGACTTCTTCTAATCATATGCACGCAAGTTTTGTTGATGGGCACACGCACACGCACGCAAGCACACGCACAGACAAATGCACATAAGTATTATATGTATATATATATATATATATATATATATATATATATATATATATATATATATATATATATATATATATATATATATATAAGGGTTAATGTATAGTAAAATAATTGATCTCCTGTTTCATAATTCCATGAGCATGTGTTTAAAAATAATGAAGGGTTTAATCCAGTTTATTTTTTTAAATGTCACCCCAACACGAAATTTCTGAAATCGTATATAAGCATTATAGTATTAGACTTTCTTCAGCCTTCCAGACCTTGTTTTTGTTTATTTGTAAGTTTCTATGTTATGCTATAGCTATAAATGCATTACGGATACATAACTACTATCGAATTACATATTTAGCAAATTCAAAAGTAAATCTTTTGAGGTGTAAGACTGCCGATTATCATGCAACTTGTCTGTATCTACAAACGTTCTATTTATAATAATGAACACACTTCCCTTACATAGAAACATCTTAAGCAATATATATATATATGTGTGTGTGTGTGAGTGAGTGAGTTAGTGAGTGAGTGAGTGAGTGTGTGTGTGTGTGTGTGTGTGTCAGAGAGAAGTGTGTGTCTGAACGCGCGCATGTGTGCGTGCGTGAGCAGTTGACCAGGGTTTACTTAGAAAAAATTACCTTTATAGCTAAACACATTTTTAAGAAAATAATTTTTTTAGTTAGAAATTATACAAGATATTTTTTAATTATTTCTAAATATGTACATTCAAAGAATGAGACATCCTTTAAATGAATCTGTGAAATGTTTGAATTGTTCTCTCTCATGTTTTGACACACATACTTTAGCAAAGCTCCAATCTTGATAAAAAAAAGTCCAACAAAGATACTTGTTTTCATCGATTTACTGAAAAGAACCACTGCAAACTGTTTCAAGACGTCGTCGTCGTCGTCGTCGTCGTCGTCGTCGTGAGCAAACCAGTCTTTATCAGAAAATAAACCAATTAATTCCTTGACAAAGCATCGTTAATTTTATAAACTTACGTTTTAAAACCAACTGGTATACGATATTTCTACGCTGCTCCTATGAAAATCAGTAAATGTTCGTATTGAGTTTACTATAGATGTATTTATGCTTTAGAAATCTAAACTTAGAGCCTTTAACGTCAATTGACTCCATAAAAAGTTAGTATGACCTTCCAAATATTTTCTTACCTTCTTTTATTTCCTTCTTGTCTATTATCGTTGTCATCTGAATGACATTTATCATCAATGCCAGCCTGAATGACACAATCACTGCCATCCAAATGTTATTTACTGCTACAAGCAGACAATTTTCTGTCTCCTCTTCAGAAATTGACGCAAAGAAATGATTATAATTCCGACGCCGTTTTCTTCGATGACTCTCTAATTAGCATCAAGAAAGCAAGAAAGCAGCAACAACAGGAAATATTGCATAAGAATAAGGAAAACAGCAGTCAGCTTCTAATCAGTAACTAGATAAACAGAAAGTGTCAAACAAGAAAGAAAGCAAAACCGTGACAACGGTATATTTAACGATCAGAAATGAAAGCTGGTTAGAAAGATATAGATTGGAAACTTGTCATTAGTTGGCAATTTTATTCTTGAAGATAATCACTTCTCCCTTGTCTTTATTTATATCTCTCTATCTGTTCTTTCTTTCTACCCAGGCCAATTATTACAGATTTATAAATATCAATATTTGTGTTTATTAGTTATCAGAAATCAGACACAGATGCAAGATAATAACACTTGCAATTCGATACAGGCATGCCTATTTACGTCAGACCTTTTATGTCATCTATAAGGGCGAATTATTAAGGCTATCATCTTATATGCATTTATTAGCAGAATTTTATTGTAAGCGCATTAAAAAAGAACGAAATTTAGTTGAAAATTAATATATATTTTTAATCATTTCACCCCAAACAAAGCAATAAAGCCACTAAAACACATGGGAATATGAGGATCAAATCACCATTAAGGAATGAGAATAATAAAAGAAGAGGAATTAAGAAATTTAAATTTGCTGAAGATCAAAGTTCGCTGGGAAGCTAGCAGCCGGAATAGAGTTCCACAAGCGATGATGGACGGGAGAGAAGAAAAGCAAACTGTTAACATGGAACTTTCGATTACATCTAGCCATTTTGACTATAAAATGATGAAAACTTTGCCGCCAGTCTAGTACCGCGTTTAAATTCATTAAGTCTAGGTACCATAGAAGAAAGGTCACCAGAACAATTATCATGAAAATATTTATAGAAAAGTCCAAAGGAAGCTACGTTATATTGGTGACTGAAGCCAAAATGCCAAATCAAGACAAATAATATTTCAAATTCTTCCATGTATTTTATCAAGAATCTCTAAATACATAACAGAAGCACCAGGCCAAATGTGGCAGCAATATTCAATGAATGGACAAATAGTAGACTTATAAATATGTAAATTCTAACGAGAAATATTGCCTATCACGACACGGTGAATTAACTGACCTAGCAATTGACTCAATATCATATTTCCAGTTTATGTCAGCGGAAAACGTTGGTCTGAAAAGCTGTATTGACTAACTATCCTGAAGGTTAGCATCCGTCATGGTGATGGAAAACAAAAAATAATTCTCTCAGACGATTAAAAAAAGGATGGTCTCATTTTGGAGGTGTTAACATTAAGAAGCCATTCCTTGCCACAGTTAACAACAGATTTTAGGTGATTTGACCTTATTGAACAGGAGTAAATAGTTGTGTCATCAGCACCAATACCAAGAATTTTTGTATAAAATACACGATCTTTCTTCATTAACCTAGGTATTTGCTCATGTACCTACGTATCTATTGAGATAAGTAAATCCTATTTTGAGGAAGCAATTTTAATAATGAGTGTATCATGACAATTAAACAGGTGATGAAAAATGGGTTGAAAATGGAAAATGCAGTGCATTGACAAGGATAAATCTCTACAACGAACTCAGATAAGAGGTCCATGAACGAAAATTAATATTCTCTGTGTGAAGGGACCGTCGCGGGTATTATTAATTTAGATTTCTTAAAAGGCAGTGAAACACTAAATGCACACTTATACTTCCAGCAGCTGCAACGTGAGCATAAAATGTTCGTCGAAAAGCACCCTGAGCTTTGTCAATTACAAAAAATGTTTCCTCCTCCATGACAGCGCAAGACAGCATGCAGTATGAATAACACGGGAAAAGTTTTAGAACTCGGTTGATCTGTTCTATCGCCACCTGCCATAGTAACCTGGCATTGCATCAAATGATTATTACCTTTCTTTTCGATCCTTACAAAACTTTTTCATAAGGAAAATATTCTGTAGTAAAAGCAAGATTCAAGAAGGATCTTTGCATCAAAACCTACGGATTTTTGCTCAAAATATATAGAAGAGCAGAGTCCGATAATTGGCAACATGTCATTGCAAATAATAGAGAATATATAACTGAAGATAATGTAATTATACTTTCTTTGAAGAATAAATATGATAAGCCAAAACGGAAATTATTTATGACTCAACCTAACAGCTATTAATTTGTTCTGGTCATTAGGTTGAAACAAAAGTTTCCGTCATTAGGAACAAAATTGCATATTAATATAAATTATGTTACCGAAAGAGTAATCTAAAATGGACATTTTCTCGAATATTTCCTCAAGTTGAACCCTTGTAATTTTTCAATTACTTTATTGCGTCTATCTTCACGTTAATTTCTTTACCCGCAGAGCTAGGTGTTTGCATGGTTCGAATTCCAATTAATTATAGTGACGTCCCCCGTCAGCTATCTCAACTTTCGATTAAAAGAATCGAAAGTTTCTAAAACCTATCTGCGTTTTATTACGAACCTCGTTTTTTCACGTTAATGACATCGAAAATAAGCTAATCCAGCTTGACCAATACTGACATTTTTTCCCAGAGGTTTGCACCAATTGATCAGTTTGTCTCTTTCTTTTGCCGAGTTTACTCAGTTCACTTTTACATTTCTCCTTCCTCGTTCGAATTCCTTTAGTTCTCCCTTCACTGTGTTGATATCCTTTCTGTCGTCATCATTTAGAATTAAATTCCCATCAAAAAGCAGTTTCTGCTATCTAAGGTTTGAGAGCACTTCTCTGGTGTAACATTATAACGAAATGTAGAACCTCAACTCTTGCATGTTACCAGAGATTAAATCATTTTAAGGAATCAGTTCTACGATTTCGTTGTAAAATCTTTCTGAAAAATACTTGGAAATTGAGATTTCTTATTTGGATATTGTGATTAAATTATTACAATAGAATAAATTAGAGGCATGGGATTAATAGAAAATGAGAAAGATCCATTGTATCTAAGGATTATTCATTCAATATCCAGTTAATTAATATCTTGAATTTTATGAATTTCTGCTACTTTTCGAGATGTTATATCTATACAAATAAAAGGAAATGTCTGTCTGTTTTTCTACAATAGATTTAGTGATTTTAATCATCTATACAAATAAAACGAACTGCTCGTTTTTCTTTTTATTTAAAAAAATAATCCCCGACCAACGCCAGCTACCTCAGCTAGTTCTATGATAAATAAGGTTCTGGTATATCTGGATAGTCTATCATATAACATGTATCTATTATGTTGACATTTCTATCGTCATATCTATGATATCATGTCGATATCATATATTTGATGCAATAAAGCGAAATATGATAGTCTCAAAGTGACAGATATGGAGAATTGACTACTTAATAAAGGCCTCTATTTTAAATCCATTATCATCTTTCTCACATTTGAAACATGGGGTCAGACGGTATCATGAAGTAAAATTGGCGCTCGTCAGTACTATACCCTGCCAATTATTTTCTTTTCCAAAACGTCATTCCCGCAACTTGTTATATATTTTGCAAGATAGCAGCCTGTTGTTTTCTTCGGCAGCTTCCATATAATGTTTATATAATTCGTACCCCAGCGTGTTCTTTGTCTTTGAGTTAAAATCTTCTTTTGAAAACTGTTTTGTAAACTTCACAGACAATTCCCAATACGTTCTTAACAGGAAAAATTGTAGAGCATTCTAACAAGGAATTATTATATTGGTGGATGACTATTTACAAGCAAAGTCAGGTTGTTGCAAAGCTAGTCAGATTGTTGCACACACTGTTTTATATAAACAAATACATTACTTCACAAAATCAATGGATTCAAGGCTTCTTAAATCCTTTTCAGAACATGAACGATACGCCGACGTGCCAAAGATAATGGTAGGTGCCGGCATCTGACATCTGATGAGTCAGTGTGAATAACGGCCAGGTAGATTATGGTAAAGCGGCATCAATTAGTTCAAAAGAGACATGATGGTGGATGCCAGGAAATTTAATTTCTGAAATTGTAGGAATGTTTGAGATCTCCCTGCCTGCTGTGCCATGTGTGTACCAGTGCCAGTGTTCACCCACATGTCCGTTGCGATCATAACCAGAAGCCTCTGCCTATTACTGTCTACGGTGATAGTGGCTCAAATGACAATCATTTTAAATGCAGCATATCTAGCAGGTCCGTTCACTGTCCTTTAGCTTTTATTGGATATAAAAGCAAAAGACCCACCAGTTAACACCACGCTACTGGACACAGCGCATATTTCGGCCTCTTGGCGCCGTCATTTGGACTCAGGAGAACTGTCATGTGACCTGCTTCAATGAATCAAGGTTTCAGTTGTCTCAGGCTGCTTGTGTGGAGCGCAAAGTTGTCAACAAGGCACTGGGGAGGCAGTGGTATTTCATTAAATGTGTTCTCATGACATGGGAAACCCATGTTTTCTGATTTTAACCATTGACTTCTATGTTGCATTGGATCAAGGCTCTTTCTCCTCAGCCACAGACTCCATGTATCCCAACAATGGTGGATTGTTATAGCAGGATAATGCGCCAGAATTGATTTGAGGGGCGTTCTAACGACTTACCAGTGATTGGATTATCCATCACGCTCGCTCAACGTGAGCTCAATTGCGCATTTATGTGACGTGGTGAAGAACTGTGGCGATAGGACTCAATAACTCAACAGAGTTCTTCTGATTATATTTTTAAATCGATGCCACATCAAGTTACTTCACTTAGCTGGGTTAGAGGAGGGTAATTTCTCTGACAGGATACTCCTGCACCTACGCCTTGTTCAGGTCACATTCATTTTATCTTTATACCTGACCTCATTATAATGACAGGTTTTGAATTTCTACTAAAATCATTTTCCTTTCGAGTATAGTTTTAATTGCAACACAATGTATTTTGGGGTCTTAGTTACTAATAGGAAAATAAAATATCCAGTAAAATTCATGACAAATAAAACAATGTCGTGATATGTCGTCGGCCTTAAGTTAGAAGTACTCTTGAAAATTTCACAGCTTCTTATTTGAATATTCTGATGAATTATAATTCTCAATTTTAAATACGCTCCTTTTCTGATGAGTCATATAGTACCCAAGATTATGTAAGCTCCTTGAGAAATAAAATAGCCTTGGAAACTGACCTTTTGCATCGTTAAATATTTGAGCTTCACAACAAAATATTGCAATAACAATCATAAATATGAATTCAGGTTACTATTTTAATTAAGAGAATTACAAGTTAACAGATTCAAAATTGACAAAGAATCCTTGTTATGACGATAAACTGCAACCAACAGCAAGGAGATTGGAGGTTTTGAGGAGCATGGAACCACCTCTTAATTGCTGTTTTTCCGAGGTTCACCCTGACTCGGTGTGGTAGTACTTGTTAGGGTCCCATCTTTGGACAACTAGTGACCTCCCACAAACAAAAGCAAAACGCCATGAACGTATAAAATTATATTTTTATAGTAAAAATACCAACAACACCGATTTACAATGAAATAACAAACAATACCTATTTACAGAAAAATGATCAGTAATACATTTTTATAGCAAAAGGGCCAACACTACATCTTATCTGTAGTTGAAGGCGTGCAATTGCGTGCAAAATATATTTAGTTGAAGCCATAAAATTGTACTCAGAGTATTTAGATTTCAGCAATTAACAAGCCAAAGAACATGAAAGAACTCTTTTATGTCATTAATCCATACAAAATATAACTTCAACAAAAAACACACATATCATTGCCTCACACGAACATGTATACGCACAAAAGCTGAGTATCATCTACTATGTATTCAACTGTGAAAGCAGAATAATGTATATCATATTTTTATTAATTCAAAGCTCGCAAGAAAATTAAATGTCGTCATTAAATGACCCAAAAGGAGGTGATATGCCATCAAACAAACAAAGAAGATGAAAAATGTTTCCATTTTACTGAAGCATGCGTTAAAATGTATGAGAGCGTTATCGCTTCCTCTTTCATTTGTCTTTATTTCTTTCTTATTATGTATACTTTCTTTTTCTTACTAAGATTTAAAAAAATTTCTATTACCTCTTTTTAGCCGTCTTTCCTCACAATCCAAACGGAATGGGCCATTATTAATCTGAGGCAATGGCAGGGCCTAATTCGTGTGCTTACTAACTTCATCATATTATAATGCTACTTCTTTCGTCATTAAACTAATGAAGAAAAAAGGCAAAATAATATCATCATTATGTAAAATATTCTACATATTAACGTTTAGCACTATTAATTATTAATATTAGTTAACTTTTCACTGCGTTCTTTTCCAAGGCTTCTCTATTGCAGTATGCTTTCACTCAAAGTTGTTTTTTGTTGCCATAGCAGGATATGACAACACAACTATGAAATTCAAACACTATTATTCACGTATCAGAGTCACTTTCATTAGCAGGATACACTTTTTGTACAGAAAATGACGTCACATACTAAGTGATAAAGGTTAATATTGTAAAGATTTTACTGAATCCCTTTATTTTTTTTTGTTGTTTTTTTTTTCTAAAATTTACTGTATGCAGATACATAGAAAAGAAAAGAGACCGCTAATTAATTGCAAACTAGAGAGTTAGGTAATGATTGATTGTAGACCATTAGACATTGATAAACTTAAGTAGGGAGCGAGATGATAGAGTGCGCGATCAATAAACAGATTTGAGCGAAACAGACTGGAATAGACTTTACCTGTTTTGAGCAGTTTGAGATTGACTTTTTGTTTGAGAGACAAACTGGAGAAGATTATAACAATTTTTTTAAAAATCAGGTTTGTACAATTCTCTAGGTTTTTCTGAAGTTTTAGATTCAAGGTGAATTATTGACCAATTCAAAAATTAACAGACTAACATGAAATTGTGCCATTTTTTCTCAGCTATGAATGAAAGCGCCTGTATCAATGAGCTCAAAACTTATAAAGAGTCATCAGATCAGAACTCAAGTTTCTATCCCATTTTTCCTTTTAACATCTATTATTAACATCGTAATCGATTGTCCCAACGATTTTAAACCTATAATCAATTAGTCCAACTGTTTCCCTATATTTTATTGTTTTATGAAAATTACTAGCAAACCTATTCATGAAATACCTTTAGATTTTCGACATAACCGAAAATATTGGGTATCCTCTTATATTTTCGACAAAAACGATTCATGACTTAAACATGAAGTTTTATGATTCTTATAAATGAAGAAAGATGTCTTCCACACTTTGTTAATTATGAAAGTACATTTTACTGACTATTTATACAGCGATTTTGTGATATTTGTAATGCATGCCGTTTCCTTTAGTAGGGCGGCTTTAATGTAAGTAACAACATTGTATTGTTGTTGTTTTGTCGTAGGGCGGTGGCATTAGATGATTTCAGTTGAATGTGTTGCCTTTTATACACCTGCAAAAGTACACGTTATCCTGATTATCCATCTCTTTTGTAAACAGTTTCAAAATAGAATTCAATAAGAATGAAAAGTCATTTTTGATTGTTAATAGAAGTCATTTTGCATTTGACTTCTCGTGGAATTAAATTATTTTGGTAAGAAATCTTGCAGTTCTTTTAAGATTACCCTGATGTTTCATCTGTTTCCCCTTATCAAACGCGTTTGTTTTGTTTTTAATATTTTTTATGGATCTGTCTTACCATATCGATCGTACACAGGTTTGGGATTAAGCCACATTAGTTGTAAAGATGGTGATAGTCAGTGATTTAATATTATTCTCGCAAGGATTTTTGTGAAAGCAGATTAATGCCACGGTAACTTAAGCAGTTCTATATAATTCATTTTTTCTAAAGGACGCAATGTTGCATGTCTGTTAACATTCTGTCACTATTTTTATGAGAAATGTTCATTCATGAGCTCCATTGTCTAGTTGCACCAGCTCAGACCATTACTGCTCGGAAACGTTCTACTGCTTATTTCTTTCGTGTTACAAATTTAAGATAGATGTTCGATTCAAATGTTTCCCAAGAACTACAACTTTCTAGAACAGACTCCTGCGTGAGTGCTTTCCTTTTTAAAACAAGCGTAAATGGTTATCTATCATCTTTATCCTCATAATCTCCACTTTTATTCATAGCACATTCATTATTACCATTTCATTTGCAACTCTCAACTTTGAGTTACTCTTGTTCCTTGTATTGGATTACACTTACTAAAAGAATGCATAATGAATGCGTCCTTTAAAAAAAACTAGAATAGAACCGATCCCAACACTTGACCAGGTATTCATGGAAGTTTTTTGCAGAACAGAGCCACTATTTTCAGGTAAATTTTCTTCCGAACAGAAGACAGCCTCCAGAATTTCAACTTCTTTTAAAAGACAGTTGTAATGTTTACTTTGATAATATTTATAGTAATTTTTAGTAACCCGCTTCTCCTCCTTCAATCTGTCTTGAAATAGAGGCTGAGTTTACAGTGGACTAATCGGTTATCATTATGATGTGCCGCGCCAAACATCACCCTAGTTTATTGAACGCATTTTAGTTCCCTCTAGTTTGAAAATGAACATATCTTTATGGATTTCAACTAAAAAATAAAATCGAAAAATGATTAAATCTGCTTCTACCCACCTTCAAAATCCGACAAAAAAAACTAATTCCCACAGTTCCTAGTTTTCTTTAAACAATTTTGGAGAAAAAAAAATGATATTTTAACGTGTCACGCCGGCTTCTCAAAATCTAACTAAATCCAACATAACTTACAAAATAAAACAAATATTAATTTTCTTTTAAACTTTGCTTTTTGTTTATTTTCTAACTAAACTTGATATTTGCATTTTAATTTTTTTTAATCTAAGTGATGCTATGGCAAACAAGCGGACAAAATCTGTTTTCCACATACAAAAACATACACATGACTGCACGCACACACACGCGCGTGCGCGCGCGCACACACACACACACACACACACACCATCGAGCAAACGGGCGCGTAGAGATTGTGAATTTGTATTTTTGTACGTTTTTTAAAAAAATTCTGACTGTTTATTTTCTCTTTTTTCCTTTTGTGTTTGGTTTTGAAGATTCTGAGAAAACTAAAAGTTGCCACCTTAATCTAGCTTCTTCTATCTTCTTTATTCTGATAAGATCTGATTTCGCTTCCCGTAGAAAATATTGATTAGAATTTGATAAGGCAATAGTCGCGAAACTTCATTAGCAATTATTCTTCCGGCATGGAGCATGTATTGTGTTTTCAAGTATAGTTCATTGCTTATAATTAAGACTGACTTTGCCTATTTCCAAATATGAATTATTTTATATCGAAAAAGAGCGTTCGGTCTTGTATCGAATGAGTGGGTCCGATTTTGTACGGTCTGCATTATTCCATCGTGTTGTCACAATTATACATAACTTTCGACATCGTCATTCGATCGTTTTAATTATTATAATATCGTCATTAGTCATTTCTTCTGCCTGCAGCAGATTGCTACCAACATGTATTTTTTCTTCTCGTTTATCACTATCTTCTGCAAACTTATTTAGTGTCTGCCATTCATTCATTGAACACAGGATTATGTTTACCCTCCAAGTCTTGCCTAGCTTGTGATGAGACATTTGATCAAGTCTTCATTTATTTGCATATAAACTTATGACAGTACTTCGTATATTGTCGTTGAAACAGTCTTCTTAAAGTTTAATCCAGTACCTGTTTCTTTTGAATTTTGGGAAAGATATTTAAAAAATATTTGGAGCTCATTCAGATATCAAGACTGTCATCTGTATTTTATTAGCTCATAAAGTACCTGAATGTCTAAATCGATATTTAATGTGGGACGGCAAAAATTAAATATATATGTGGGTACATTTATCAGTCTGATGCGTAATGATGAAGAAAAATAATTTTACACAACAAATATTTACTTTTTACATAATTTCCGCCCTTGTCAATGCATTTATTTCTAAACTTTTGGTTTCTTTGTTCATTGAAACGATATTAGATTAGTAGGAAATTTACGAAGAAACTACTGAAAATATTTTTAGTTATTATCAAAGACAATTATGAATGATATTCCCTAGAAATCATTCATAATAATTGATATGATTGTTTTTCATGAGCTGTTGAGAACAGGACATTATAATTTCAATTATTTTCTGACTGTAACCGATTTAGTGCGTTGAATTAAATCAGCTTTCAGAAAAGAAATTATCGGCCCTAAATAGTTTAGAAAATAGTAAGCAAATTTCAGTGATTCAACGGAATAATTTATGGAAAACCACTGATACCTAATCATGCTACAATGAGTCCAGTTGAAAATTATAGGTTTAACGGGGGATAGCAGTGAAATTCTCATTTTGACGTCTGTAATTATTTTCTGAAAAGCAAACATTTATGGATGGATGCCATCAACACAACTAGTGAAACGTTTGTTGCCCGTATGTTGCTAGATTAAACAAAACTGGACAGAAAATGGTACATCAACTGTCAGCACATCAAAACCAGAATTAAATCAGAAAAATATTGGTAATTCGTGTAATATGCAAGGCATAATTTACGGGAACCTGCTCAATATGGAGACGACTATAACTGCTTATGTACACCACATGCAAACTTCCACAAGTTCGTTAGGCCCCACCTGTTCTAAGGATGACGTGTGAAAAACAGTTAGATTTCGGTTAAACTCGGCAATTACAACATTTTCTGCCTCTGAAGAAAATGATATTGATAAGAACAAAAATGTTTTCATCGATTTGAGACTGACGTCATTATGTCGTAATAGAAAGTCTAGTCGACTCGCATGATAAGAAAACTTTCAATAGTTGTTTGTCGTTTCTTTTTTTATAAACGAATTTTTTTGACTCCCATAAACATTTGAAAAATCTACAGACTATATAAACGTGAATATACGTAAATTTTATCAACTGCAAAATAACAGTAGAAAGTGAAATTTATAAAGTTGAAATATCAATAAAACAATAAAAGCGTAACTAAGGATATATTATAGAAATCATTTCCATACCAAACAAATTGAAACATAATAGACGAACGGATTTCAAAATCATTGACTTCTAAGTAAACAATATTTGGTTCGCATGGAAAATTGGGAAGTCGCGATTATATTTCAATATTTTTTCTTGTCATTGTTAAAATATTGGAACATGGAGAATGTGCTCATAGACAGAAAAAAAGAGAAACATAGAGAGAGATTTGAAGTGCGCACACACATTTATATATACATATATATATATACACACACACACACACACACACACACACATATATATATATATATATACATTTATATATATATATATATATATATATATATATATATATATATATATATATATATATACACATATATACATATATATATATTCAAAGATGTTTCGATTTTCTCCAAAATGATATCCTGTGTTAAGAGCGAAATGAAGCTAGAACGCATCATTATTAATTTGTACTAAAACAGAGAAAAAAGAACAAGATTTAAATGCATTGTCAATCGCTATCTACTGTGCTCCTGATTACTCTTTCTTTGTTCTCACTCCTTTGCAATGTTCCTATTTCTAACACTTCCACACCCAGTAACCCCCTTGTATCTCTGTGGCTTTACTGCTTTGCTTGGGCTGAAATCAATTAAAAAGGAAAAAGAAAATTTACAGTTGTGCTGGCTAAATATAACCTTAAGTTCTATGCTAACAGTTTCTTTTCTCACTTGTGGAACTCTCTTCTGGCTTCATGCTTTCCAGCCAAATTTAATCTGTAAAAATTTAAATGCAATGTCAATCGCCATCTACTGTCCTCCTGATTACACTTCCTCTGTTCTCTCTCCGTATCTACCTTCCATCTATGTGGTTTTACTTCCTTGCTTAGATTAAAGTTGATTTTTTTTTTTAAAAAAAGCATGATTCTCGGAGAGTATATACATAACTTTCATCCGGATATAAGACATCTTTGATGGAAAATGAAATAAAAAAAATATTAAGCAGACAGACCTTGTTGGGTGAATTTCACAAAACTGTTTGGCTGAATTACTACAACAACAAAAAAGATAATACCAATAATAATAAATTAGATAAAAATAATCATATAATATTGCCTACCAATTCATTAATATCTGTTATTCAAAATAATACATCCTATCTTAATATTAAAATAATTACGACTACATCCAAAACGGTAAAATAAGAAATAACATATGTCTATAAAAAGAATAATTCTGAAGCAGACAATATATTAAATAAAATTTCTGAAAAGAAATA
Source organism: Acanthosepion lycidas (assembly GCA_963932145.1). Lineage (NCBI taxonomy): Eukaryota > Metazoa > Mollusca > Cephalopoda > Sepiida > Sepiidae > Acanthosepion > Acanthosepion lycidas. Next base: position 50,375,654 of record OZ010603.1, on the reverse strand, counting down.
CTCCTTTCTAAATCCAACATATTTATGCACATTAAAAAACTAATTAACTTATGACATTTAAAGATTAAAAATAAATGATCATTTAAATGGAGAAGTAAAATAAAATTTCTACTTCCATGCTCGAGGGGTGGGGCGTAAAGACAAAAGAAAACAAACGTCCTCGCCCAGGATGATCTGTTGACGGTTGTTCTCAGGAGTCCCGGTATTGTCATGTCTGGTCAATCTTTGATGTTGTCTAACCAGCTCGTGTGTTGCCATCCCCGCTTGCGTCTGCATTCAACTGTGTCTTGCATGATGCTTTTACAGAGGCTGTTATGCCGTGTAACGTAGCCAAACCACACCATCTTCCGACGCTTAATAGTAGCAAAGAGAGATTCGTGTCGGTCCATGAAACCTTTGACCTTGCTCCGTACATAGTTATTGGTTTGGCTCTCCCAGTAGGTGATGCAGAGGGACCGTTAGGTCTTGCAGTTCAATGTTAATGTTCGCCAAAAGGTCAATATCGTCTGTGAAACTCAGGTTGCAGTCATGTATACCACCGATAGATATAAAAGTGCTGTGGCAGTAGAGGGTTTCACCTCATAGAGATGTTTCTTTTCTTTCCAGAAAACCAGAACTTATATTTATCCTCTGTTGATTTTTCACCGATGGCAGTCTATCTAATTTCGGAAAGACCAATGATAACTCAGCAATACGATTTTAAAATAATCGGAAGCGTTGGAACATCATTTTTCTCCACGTGATTTCTGTATATAAATACTGATTATCAATTAAAATGTCTATATTTACGTTAAACACATTGAGATACTATGTTTTTCTCTTTATTATTTTTTCTTTTCTTTATACTGTTTTTACAAATAAATTTGAATTATACATGAATTCTTACGCACACCCAAAGACACACACACATTCATCATCTCTTTCTCTCTCTCTCTCTCTCTCTCTCTCTATATATATATATATATATATATACATACATAAGTTATATATATATATATATATATATATATATATATATATATATATATATATATATATATATATATATATATAATTTATGTATGTACGTGTGTATGTGTATAACGAGGGGTGCCAGAGCTAAATATTCTTGATTTCAAATTAAAAAGAACAATATCGGCCCATGAAATCTGTTTCCTATTCAATCCGACAAATACAATGCCTACAAAGAAGAAAAACTGTAAATATACTTGCGGAAGAATCTTATTTTCATATACAACGAAATATGTAGGTAGCTAGCTAAATAGATAGATGTGTTGTTGAGTCAATAAGTTAATAGCTCCATGTCATGAAAAAATTTGAATTTTTCACAGTGTAGCTTTCCATCTGAAATTATTAGCGGAGCTCTGGTTTAAATGCCAGAAAGATCATGTTAAAATACCTATTTCTTGTACAAAATACTTTTTTTCTTAAGGCGCCGATCTTATTGGGGAATGTATGTTTACACACATGCCTACCTATATACAGATATAGAATGAGGAAACAATAAAACAAATGTCCATAGGTAATATTTGCTTAACAAGAAAGTGAGCAATTTTAAAACAGTATGCCTGGATTCCGGACAAGAGACCTTCAAGGAAATAACTTTCAACCTTTCTTTCTGGAGATAATCTGTAAGGTTTTGAAATATTTTAATCTGGTAATCTCTGATCACATCTTTAATTTGTTCAAATATAGAATCTGCCTACATGTAGCAGGCATTTCGCATGTGATATTCTTGTTCAGATTAACTAACAACTGTGTGTGGCCTTGAGATAAATTAAAAGAAAGTTTGAAGAGATAATAATAATAATAATAATAATAAGAAGAAGAAGAAGAAGAAGAAGAAGAAGAAGAAGAAGAAGAAGATGATGATGATGATGATGATGATGATGATGATCAGGACGATGATGATGATGATGATGTTGAGCACGACAAAAAACAGCAAAAAGTAAAACATAATGATACGTAGAATCTTATAAAAACTATGTCGATAAGAAATAGAGGGTGGTGAATGAAGAAAGAAGGAAGTAAAAAGACATCGGAATAATAGTGAAGAGAGGAGAGATAATAATAATAATAATAATAATAATAATAATAATAATAATAATAATAATAATAGAAAGGAATACGAAAAAAAAGAATACAATAAAAGAGAAAAGGAAGATGAGAGAGGAAAATAAAAAGAAAGGAAAAAAGATTAAGAGGCTAAATGAGAGAAAAAAGTGGGTCGAAAAATATGAAGAATAGAAGGAAAGAGTCGAAAGAGAAAAGAAGTAGATGAGGACGATAACGGAACCTCCAGTTGCCATACAAAAACACGAGCTAAATTCTAAGGTCAAGAACAGACATGGAAAATTGTAAACTTTTTCTCGGATCAAAAAAAAAACAAATCACTAGCAAGTAAATATGGCATGGTAAAGAAAAATTTTCATCTTGTTTAGTCGAAGATGAAATCGGCGAAACCCTGGAATCGCATTGTTCAGACGAAATCGGATTGATCAAAACTTACTTGAAAGGTTGAAAACTTTTCTTAAAGTAGCGATCTGACGTAAGAAATCAAAGATAATAATTGATTTTACGGGTCGAGCTGACCAAATCTTTGACAAGATTTAAATCGTTACCTGCAAGAAAAAAAGCAAGTTGATGAAGCAGAGACATTAGGTTGCTTTTTTCTGTTAGAGATTGTGTTAAAAACGATTGTAACGTGTTTCTTTTTATCAATTCACCCCAAGAAAGGCGATAATACCACTAAGACGCAAGGGGCTGTTGGAAGTTAAAGAGAAATAAAGGCTTTAGAAGGAACCGGAAACCCAATCCTAAAGAGGAACAAGAAACCTCTACTCCTATTCAAAAGACTAGGGAGGACTACCAAAAAAGTTACCGGTACTTACTCTTTTTATTGCCATATCAATTCAGGTCGTAGGCGATCATGGTTCTCCACAACTCCTTTTTCTTTATTATCAGTGCATTGCATTCTTGGGAAATATAACGGTGTGATTTCTTGTCGCCTTCTTCACAGATGTTCTTCTCTTAGACTGGCTAGTACTCAAGGCTACAGAGATGCGGTGAAAGAGAGATATACTCAGGCCTTTACCACCGTGAATAGTGCGAAAGTAAACGCAACATTTTAGCACAAAATTTGAACTTGGCTGACCAATTCGTACACATTTTTAAATTAAATCTTTTAACCTAATGAAACTAATTTTATATGATTTTTCGTTAATATTTACAATACCCAGACGCGCGTGCCCACGCACACACACTAATACTCATATATATATATATATATATATATATATATATATATATATATATATATATATATATATGTATATATATATATATATATATATATATATATATATATACAGGGTGTATCAAAAATAATTTTACAAATTTTGGGGGCGGGTGGCGGGTACCTCACAGGAAAACAAGGACAAAAGTCCATATTAACATATGTCCGCAAATCCTTCGTTTTTAACATTATTTTATACTTTTTGTATACTATAATTCACCTGTATCTTCAAAATATTAGGAAATATTTTAATTTCCAATTTAATAAGTAGTCAATAGTACTTATTAAATCTTTATGTTGGTCGGCATTTTCGTTTTTTCAGTATTCATTAAATATTAAACTAAGCAAATAACATTATATTCACCATCAAATATAATATATATGGAGCTGCGAGTGCTGGTTTATGGCTCGGAACGAAATTCGGCGAGTCGAGTTCAAATTCTTTTCAGTTCTCCGGAAATACCCTTGTGAAAGTTTTGAATCCATCTCTTCTGGCAGACTGAGCTTTTCAGTCTTGATTGGCAACCTATTTAGGAGAAAGAAAATTTCAAACGCGGGTAGATGGAAATGCGCGGGAACACGTTGTACTCTAAGGGAAAGAAAACCAATACTTTCTCTGAGTACAGTGGTTGGACGTGGAGCCAATTAACGCAACACGTGAAATAATTTTGTTATATTAGTTTGGTGCAAAAATAATAACGTAATAATGTCGTTTTTTGACCTATTTTTAACGTCAAAAAACGACATTATTACGTCATTATTTTTGCACCCACCTAATAGAAACCTTGCTATAAGAAACATTGAATAATTATGGAAATTCATGCCAGAACTTGGTAGATGAAAAATTACATTTGTATGTCATTATATTCAGACAAGTATACTGATTTGGATTGTTTGTGTGATATGTGGGTTCGGCTGTTTTATGCCTGAGCCTTCTTTATGAAAGACAAATATTATTAAGAATAACAGCGACATGGAACCAGAAATTGTTTAGAATCATGATCACCAACGTCCTGAAGAGACGCGGTACATGGAAGAAGAAGAAGATGATTATGATGATGATGAGGAGGAGGAGCAGGAGGAGCAGGAGGACGAGAATATGTCTTATTATGAATGTACAAATCTAAAAACCTGAACTTTTTTTTTATTACATAATCCCGAGCAAATCTCTATCAATACGCGACACCCAACTAAGAATTCATTTTCTTTGTGGTCGTTCATTTTCTCTTTCATTCTACCAATTTTGCTCTGTACTAGACTGATGAAAGCAGAAATTCACATCGAATGGCGTGGCCATAACTATTATATCTCCAGGTACCTTACTTCTTTGCGTCATTCAAGTAAAATGAAGACAATTTATTGCTAGCTTTCTAAGCTCATATCAACGGCTTCATTAAAATCAACAAAATGGCCACCGTTAGTTTCGCTTTGCTAAATTTTGTTTCCCATTTTTTTTAATTTAATGAATAGCCACAGACGAGGAACGGTCGCATATTTCGGAAGAGTTTAAAAAGCCTGCTGCTTTTCTTGAAAAGTATGTAAATTTATTACTTTCTTTTAATGAAACAACAGAATTGCTGATTTCCCTGTGGTTTTTGACTTTGCTGAAAAATAGATTAAACGTAAAATGGGTGTGTGTGTGTGTGTGTGTGTGAGTTGTATGTGCATGAGGGGCTGTATGTGTGTTGTTAGGTGTATATGTCTGAGTGCTTGTATGTGTAGTTGTGTTTGTGTGTGTGTATCTGTGCGTTTCTGTGGTATGTGGGTGTATGTTCGTATGTGTATGGAAGTGTGTTTATATGTATGCGGATGTGTACGTGCGTTTTGTGTGTGGTGCTATGTGTTTGAGTGCGTGACTGTGTTTGTGTCGTTTGTGTGTGTGTGTGTGCTTTTGTGTGTCTATGTATTGCTGTGTATTTATATGTCTGTGGCTCTCTGTTTATACATATGTATGTGTCTGCGTGTGTTGTTGCTGCTGCTGTTGTTATCACCCCTTAAAATTATTCAAATGAGATAAATCAATTCCGATTCGCGATTCTGAAAATGTTGAATGCAGAAAAACGAAAAGCAAAACCTACTCGCAACGATAAATTTCAGTCTTACTCATTGCCTATAGTAAAACATTAATTCTTTGTCTGTGAGCATTCTATTTGAATTCCATTCAAAATTTATACACCATCTATGTAAATAATGTTCTATACCAGGAGATTTCCAAACAGCCACTCGCCCTCTCGCAAGACTGAGTTTCTTTGTAATTGTCTCATTCCTATTCTGTTTGGAATCATGTCCGGCTGCATGTTAAGAAAAAAAGAAAATTTAAATAAAAAATATTCATTCAATCTCGATAATTTATAAAACCGATTTTTTATTAGGCTGGCGAAAGTCTGTAAAATATACAATGCATACTTTACACATTTTTAACTAAAATCCTAAATGACCCTAAATGATTTGAAAACTGCTTTTCCAAATCAAACACAGAAATGAACACAAAAGAACTAAATTCTTCACTGCCATGAAAAATAGCAAATGTCGTAGAAAGATCCTAGAATTTTATGTGACATCTATTACAAAGTGACTTTTCAATCATATATATATATATATATATATATATATATATATATGTATATATACATATATAATCTATGTTCTGTTCGTTCATATCTATCTATCTACCTGTTTAAGTGCTATATCTATTAAAGATATGCATGTTTATGATACGACACAGTTTTCTTTTCTTTTCATATCCACAAACTGTGCATTTGTCATGAATGATTTTGAGAAAGATAGTGGAATGTTTTCCTGTTCCTTTCACAACGATTGTCCTAAACCGATTGCTTACTAAGACTACTGTGTTAATCTATCATACTATTTTACCCATAGCCCGTGGAGAAGAAGAAATGAATCCATGCATTTCTCTAAGAAATTAAACGATTGATATATATGAAAAAGAAATAAAGATATTTATGAATCTAAATTATGACAGAATCAGCAAAAGTCCACATTATAAATTAATAGCCTTTGTCATGCAGAAATAAATATAAAACTCATCATTTCAAGATAGTAAACTTTTATTTTATATATGATCACCGTTGTTTGATAGTTCAAAAATTCGATTTCTTAATACAGTGAATTAAATATTTAGTAGATGTTTCTCTATCGTGATATTATAATACTGTTTATAACAAGAGCAAAGGTTTGCCTTCCGTTATAATTTCGTCTTTTTTCATTGTTTATTGAAGCCGTTCGCTTTTACCGGACAATATTATTCTGCCTTAATTCAGCTGTTGTTGTATTGTTCATGAAAACTATTTTCGCTCAAGACAAGTGTATTCAACATCACATGCAAGTCTGGACAATTCTACAAATGTACCTTCACTAGAATAGAAAGTCCGTGCTCTCGTATGCAATTCTTGATTAGTTTGGGAAAAAATGGATCGACTTTTATGCACGAATTAAGGAAAATCTTTGATTTTTCCAGAAAAATAGGCTAGTTCTTGAAATTTGCCAAATATATATGTTAATTCTAATACAGCTATCTAATTTTCTGTTCAATAAAGAAGTAATCATTTCATCTATGAACCTGTGCTGTAAAGAAAAGCTCGAAGGAAGAAAAAAAATCTATCAAAGAAACTGAGATTTAACTTTTCTTATTTTGTTTAGTTCTTTTTTCATCATATGAATCCGTCTCCCCCACCTATAGGTTAAATAGCAGGACTTGTATCTGGAAAAATCGTTATTATTCTCAGAAACTATTAATAATTATTAATTCACTAGCAAAAATAATTATTAATCCCAACTATGTTTCGTCTTTAAATAACCTACAAAGGGTTGATAAGTTGTAAAAAACAGATCACTTAACACTCGAAATCCTAATGCTATCAGTCTGCGTGTTAGATTGAACGAAGAAATCACTTGTCTTATAATAACTTTATCAATCGGTATGTTAAATAACAACTTATTATATTGACTAGCGAAGTTCCATTATTACAATTTAAAATAATTCAATACTATTTTATGTACAAGGTGTGTTTGTGTACCTTGAGGTCTATCGTCAGTTTCATTGATCGCTAGATGTTCTACTTTTAACAATACTTCCCACTGATCTTCACGTAGCCAACAAGAAATGTCAAAAGACCTTTTGTACTTAATTCTTCTTACTTGAGAAAGAGGACATATATTTCTTCTCTGGCATCTCTGAACGTTTTACATATTAATTGCAATACTTTCTTCACTTTTGGAAATAATTAATGTTTTTAGAAATTAAGCAAATGCTTCCATCAGTGAAATATCTGCTGTGTCTACGGATAATGTCTATATAGGAATGAAATTATTATAATGTTTACATTTTATTTTTATTAAATAAAGTTTGACATTCCCTCAAAAAATTATATTTTGTATGTGTGTATGTATATATGTACGTAAGTATATATATATATATATATATATATATATATATATATATATATATATATATATATAATAAACATTCTGGATGTGAGATTAGTAAACATTAAATACTTTTTAATTTTTAAAACTGCTACAAAATTAAACATCAACCTGAAATTCGAATCAGGTTCTTAAATAAACTCATCAGATTGAGACTTTCGTGTGGATGTCATAGATAGCACCAAACCTGTTCAGAAATATATAAACTGTCACCTGTATACAACCGCTTTCAATGGTTAAAATGGCTTTGAGCGAGTGAAGCCTGAGGGTCTTAGTAAATATCATCCTCCTTTGAATATTTTTAATTGGGGCTACATAATCACAAAGAACGCCATATCAACTGAGGAATTTCGGTAGCAACAACAATTAAAATGATATCATCAACAGGTTGAAATGCCAGACTATTTTAAAGAAAAGGTTAGATAGGAAATCCCCATCACTATTGGAAAGAACGATAACGGCTACTGGAATGGAGAAAGCTATTTTTCTGAAAAATTGCTTTAAAAGAATGATTTTATAAATTTCAACCGAAAGCAGTACTAGCTTCTTGTTCAATGAGTGTCAAATATCTCCATTCAGGGAAACAGCTGGTATTCCCATTACTATTACTATTTTTGTCGAATTTTTACAATAATGGTTTTCATTTTTTTTTTTTTTTTAATTAGAAAAAAAAAAGTTTGAAAGTTTGAAAGACATTTAGATTATATTAAGTGAAAACTGTATTTGCTAATCATAAGGGGTAAAGCTTAATACCAGTCATCGAACACCAAGATTTTTTTTTAAAAATTGAATTTTTTTATGTATATAAACGTGCCCATTTTTTAAAGTATGGGCGACCATACACGATATTATCAGAAAATAAGCGCGATGACCTTACTAAATTTAAAATCAACATTCCTAAAATTAGATTACGGAGAATATTTTCCAACATTTTTAAGATTACTGAGTATTTAAAAATTATGTAAAAAGGCGCTCACATCTTGTTTTTAAATTATGTTTAACAGATAAAGTCTCTGTAGAATAACAATAAACCTGTCATCACTTTCAAATCACTGGTTATCTCTCGTCAAACACGTAAACATGGCTACTGTCGGTTAAAAATAACAGCTATTCTTTGATTAAAAATGCATTTCTGCGTTTTTTAAACTCATCAAATAATATTTGTTTCAAATCACATTAATTCTGCTTCCATTTACCGAATAATTCTAAAAAGCTTTTCAGAAAAATATATTTTGGAAGATTTTTTTTATTAAAGAGAATTACATTGCCATGAAAGACGATTAAAAAGGGACACTAATCAGTTATTTTAGAAAAAAAAATACATTCCAATCAATATAATTTCTGTTTGAAATACACCAGAGTATTTTGCTTACTAAAAATCGTCTCAGGTAGAATGAATTTATACTCACACACGGTAGAAAGTTAATGCCATCTTCAATTCTGATGGACGCCAGTGATTGTATAGACAGCCAGATCTCAATGCCCAAGCATCAAGTTACAGATAACGCAGTGTTGGGGGGGAATGGTCAGCGACCATTCCTACCCGCCACCAGCAGTGCGCTTGGGAAAATATGCTTTTATAAAATATTTAAACCACGAGGAGAAACGAACGGCTTCAAAATTCCACGAAAATTAAATTTTTATCTAGCAAAGGGCAAGGCCACTGGACCGTAACAAAACTGAAGACATACTAACGCCTGGTGAAGAGACATTTTTCCCTTCTTTTCAGGTGGGGGTAGGATTTTCAACTACACAAAACAAACTGTTATAAGTTAGGTTACAATGGTTAGAACAAGAATCAAAGGTAAATTAGTCGCACAGAGAGGGAGGGAAGACCAAACAATAGATAAATAAAATAAGTACATAAACCTATATATATATATATATATATATATATATATATATATATATATATATATACACACACACATAGAGAGAGAGGGAGAGAGAGATGCTTTGGATGCGTCTCAGGTAAAATGAATTTATACTCACACATGGCAGAAAGTTAATGTCCTCTTCAATTCTGAGTATGTCTTCAGTATTCTTACGGTCCAGTGGCTTTGCCCTTTGCTTGTTAAAATGCACTAACGTGTCAAACTCACTGGTGACCATCAGAATGCATGCGGACTGCTATTACCACCCACAGCCACAAGTAAGCTAGCATTTTTGCCATATACACAAAAAGGTGGATAATCATATTTTTTCTCTCTTTAGAATAGAACAATGGGACTTATACTAAGTTAAAACTTAGTCCTATGTAAGGATTAAATATTAATAAGTCTCATCCTATCCCCCCGAACACACACCTAGTGTCAGCCTGGTACTATCAACTACTTCCCCGCCCATATCCCTCTGTTTTGTCTTTTGTCACATGTGTTATATGTAATAGGAGTAGGTAGACCCTTCTACCGCCCGGTCAACACTCCTCACCCTTCCCCTGGACAAGAGTAGAGGCTCACACCTTGTTTCCTGTCTAAAAAGGGGTTCCCGGTTCTCTCTCTTTCTCTCTCTCTCCCTCTTTCTCTGGCCTCTGTACAAGTGCTGATGTGTTTCTCCCGTGACGTGTGCAGTCTGTGGCATTGCCTCTTCATTTTGAGGGTATACGTTCACTGGTTGCTGTTTCCGACTGGTAGTTAGGAGCCCTAACTCTTGCGTAGCATCTTGAGCGGCCGCTCTGATCAACAGTTGTATAATACCGGGGTGTTTGTAGTGCCATGTCGCGCATGGAACGGTGTCCCTGCTGTCACCTCCGGTGGGCAACCCTGAGGCCACATTATGATGCAGGCTGTGCCAACTCCTCTCTGCTCATGTTGTGGTCGATAACCGTCTGCTTCTCTTACTTCAGGCCTTCTCATCCTCCAACTTTTACTCCACATGAAGACTAAGGCCTGAAGTACTTCAGGCCTTCTCATCTTCCAGCAATTACTCTACATGAAGACTCAAATGAACCAAAAAAGTAAACCTAAACCAGCCCCTCAAAAATCACCTAAACCCTTCAACATTTCGTTCAGCAACATCCGTGGCATTAGAACAAATTTCTGCAATATGGAATCTTTCCTCACTGCAAATAGCCCGGATATAATGGCCCTGTGCGAGACAAACCTTGTCCCGTCTATTCCCTCCTCTGATCTCTCGATCCCCGGCTACCTTCCTTTCCTCAGGATAGACTCTCTAACCCACATGCACGGCCTTGGTGTCTATGTCAAGGATCATCTCCCCCTGGCCAGAGAGTTGTCTCTCGAATCACCAGACCATTCGTACATGTGTCTTCGAATATCTCTCCTCAATGCCGTAAGCTATCTCTTCTTCCTCTATCGTTCTCCATCCTCTCAAGACTGGGGATACTCGATAGCATATTGGACAGCATAGACAAGGCCCTCTCTCTCCACCCGTTTGCTCACATATTCGTGTTTGGTGACTTTAACGCCCATCATACCAAGTGGCTCGAGAATGCTACTACTGACCGGGCTAGCATTCAAACACTTAATTTCTCAATCCCTCACGCAGATAGTCAACTTCCCCACGCGTTTTGCCCCCAACCTGGCAGATAAGGCCTCCCTTCTCGATCTGTGTTTTACTTCCAAACCCGAATCCTGTAGCGCCACACAGCTCTGCCCTCTTGGTAACTCCGATCATACCGTGGTATCTGTTAACATTTCCTTCAACTCCACACCCCGCAAAGAAGCTCCCATTACTAGAACCTCGTTCTACTACCAACGATCGGATTGGGACTCGTTCCGTGACTTCCACCGCGATGTCCCCTGGGATGTTGTCTTTACACTTCCTGTCCATGAATGTGCTTCTGAGGTCTCATTCTGGGTTAAAGCTGGAATCGACGCTTTCATCCCCTAAAGGAAATTTAAGGTCAAGTCGCACTCCTCCCCTTGGTTCTCCGCTGCTTGCTCAGCCGCCATTGCCCATAGGAACCACTTCTTTCACATATTTCGCAGCGACATGTCGGACTGCAATAGACGTCTCTTTGCCTCCGCCCGTAGCGAGTGTAAGCGTGTCCTCAACGAAGCTAAGACAATATTTGCTGCTCGGATGAGGGAGCGTATTGCATCTCGCAAATTTGGCTCCAAAGATTATTGGCGGCTCTGCAAGAGTGTCCTGAACAATAGAAAACCCTCCATACCTCCTTTATTCAACCAGTTCGAGGTCTTGACCTCTTCAACCGATAAGGCTGAATGCCTTGCTCGGAAGTTCTCATATAACTCGACGCTTGACTCCACCGGTGTACCCATACCTGACTTCTCTCTAAGAACTGAGGCCCTATTGAGGATCTGGCTGGCTATACAATCACTGGCGTCCATCAGAATTGAAGAGGGCATTAACTTTCTGCCATGTGTGAGTATAAATTCCTTCTACCTGACACGCATCCAAAGCATCTCTCTCTCTCCCTCTCTCTCTCTCTCTATGTGTATATATATATATATATATATATATATATATATATATATATACACGTTTATGTACTTATTTTATTTATCTATTGTTTGGTCTTTCCCCTCCTCTCTGTGCGACTAATTTACCTTTGATTCTTGTTCTAACCATTGTAACCTAACTTATAACAGTTTGTTTTGTGTAGTTGAAAATCTTACCCCCACCTTCGTGGTTTAAATATTTTATTAAAGCATATTTTCCCAAGGCTCCATCCTTGGCACCACACTTTTCCTTATTTTCATCAACGACCTTCCTGACGCCATAGGTTCCCAAGTTGGCATCTACGCGGACGACACTACAATTTACTCCTGCCTCAAAAACAAATCTAGTGTCGCAGTCAAAACTAACCTGGCCGCGCGTCTTGAAATGGACCTCCAATCGCTTGTTAACTGGGGCAACAACTGGATGGTCAAATTTAACGCCTCAAAACTAAACTACTCTCCATTAACCACCATAGATATCCTTACCTGCCCCCCATTAGAATGTCTGATAGTCAATTTCTTGAGAGCGACTCCCTGCGTCTGCTCGGTCTCACGTTGACTGCTGACCTGAGATAAAACAAATACATTGAGTCAATTGAGGAAAGTTGGCTCTCTGTGCCGCGCCAAGAAATTTTTCTCCCCTGAATCGATACTTCAAATATACAAAACGACCATTCGCCCTTGCATGGAGTATTGCTGCCATATATGGTCTGGGGCACCTTCTGTTTACCTCGGAGTTCTTGACAAGATCCAGAGACGGATATGTAATGTGGTTGGCCCTGATCTGGCGTCTCGCCTGCAGCCACTATCTCACAGATGCGCCGTCGCCTCTCTCTGTCTCTTCTATAAATACTTTCATGGCAATTGCTCCGATGAGCTGCTTTCCCTGGTCCCCAGTCTCCATGAATACAAGCGCTTTACGAGGCTGGCATCCCACTCACTCTTACACTGTAGAAACTTTAAAATGTAGCCGTCTCTTCTACTCCAATAGCTTCATACCTCGCACCTCTCACCTGTGGAACACCCTTCCCAATTACTGTTTCCCTGATAGCTATAATCTCCAACTATTCAAATGTAATGTCAATCGGCATCTCCAGTTACCTTGATCTACACACTATCCTTCCCTTCCTCCTTTCTTCTATCACTCCTATCTGCTCTTGCTACAAATCTTCTGCAACCCCCCTGCATCCTAAGAAAAGTATTAGTATATAAGTATTCTTTCCTTTAATCATGAAAATATTAATGAAGGTTCCATGCCTACTACACACTCACATATATGTACAGCATAAAGTGAGTATTCTAGATTAACGAATAATTCATTCATTATTCAATTTCCAGTTTTGAGATTATGTTTGCTTCGACCAACAAGCAGGCACAAGCAATGCTGATATTTTAGATTTTGATACAACGAATTAGAAAAAAGTAAATTCGTTTCCCTTATTTCCTAAACGTTATGAATCCGCGCCTCTACTTTTTGAAGAGCATAATAAGAATTCTGATGAATCTAGTTACTAATCAGAGATTAGGCTTTGTCTGTTACTACTGCTGTATTGCATCAGGATAAGAGCACATGTTTGGGGATCCTTTGAACTGGGAATTCTAAGCAGATCATTTTTCAAGGGAAGATGAAGCCGGCTTAGAAACATATCTCTGTTACTTTCTCAGCTTCTCAATGAAGAGTATTCTAGTTTAGAATTTGTGGCAGATAAGTAAGAGATTTTAACTATTATGACAGATTTTTAATAACTTTACGATTCCTATGCCTAATAATGCGATACTGAGGCGAGCGAAACAAAACGAAAAGAAAAACATGATGGAATTAATTTTATCTCTCTGTTATTTATTCGAAAGATTTTTTGGTACTGCTTTTTGGCCTTCATAGAATACATGAATTCTTTGAAATAAGTTCATTAAACAAAATCATAGAAATTCTACAATTGCTGCCAGCTGTTTTGTTCATGGATTTTACTCCTCTGCGGATGACACAATTCATTCCTGGGTATAAAATAATTAAACAGTTTTTGGATTCAACAACTGATTTTAATTTAAAATCTAACGTAAGATATCCGCTGCAGGAAAGGATTTTATTCAATTGGTTTCAAGTAATTCAGAAAACTTATTTGACAATTAAAATTTCCCAATTAAAATTTCCTTTTGTAAAGTCTCTTATTAATCGCAATGGATTATCCATTTTCCCTAATCCATTAAAATTAATTTGAGAATTAAAACTAAGCTCTCGAGCCTCGGCTAACATCCTGTACAAAAGAGAGAAATCTCTGAATTCCAGACCGTAGAGAAGGCAGCATAAAACAACTCTACAATCGTTACTGAAAAATCATGACAATTCAAAGAAAGAAAAAGGACTCTGTAGAAAGCCATGATCGCATACGTTCTGAAAGGAAATTGCATTAAAAAATATATTGTAACGATTTTTACTCTATATTTTGAATTTCAAAGACTCCACCTTTGCTAGGACTCGAAACCGTTAACCCGTTATCACTAGTCGAAGTTACGCTGTGAACAATTAAATGTAAATAATGTATTGATTCAATGAATGTTTGCTTTTATATGTACAACAGGGAACGAAGTAAAGGATCCGAAAAAAATCATGTTACATAATTTATCCAAGTCGATTGTGTCAACGGAGCTAACCTTTTTGTACAGTGAGAGATTCATGCATAATTTTGATGTCTTTTGTCGTATCTATAAATAAATATATAAATAAAAAAAATAACTATACTGTCCCGGCGTTGTTTCCATAACAAATAAATAAAAATTAACTATAGTGTCAAAAATAATTACAATAAAATAACTAGTTATCTACAGACAAATTGGTTCGCTGTATCACAGTTCTTCAATGTGTCTATTCATGCGATTGTTTCGAGCTGGGATCGAAACTTAACATAAGTCGATGACTATTACCCTGAAGCTATCGTCGCACACTATAGAAAAGGGAATTCTTAACGCATTATATACGTTATATTATCCTTATCAGCTACCGGCGTGCACTATTCATTGCGAAGATATTAGAATTATAGCAGCAGCAGCCGTCAAATACCCTTTCAAAGTGCTCAAAATTCACTCAAACTAAGCCAATGAGAATCCACCCCACTTTTCTCTCCTATGCACAGAAAGACGTGAAATTTGCAGTATCGGAGAAGCAGTCCACATGAACAGGTCGGTACCACGTGCGTCAACGAAGATTTCTCCTTTTCATTTTTCAGGCCATAATAGTATCATCTATCTTTTAGCACTCAACAAAACCTCGAGGTAAGAAAACACCAGACAATTCTTAGATTTTCTAACTAAATTATCTGGACAACCATTACACACATCTATAAAACAACATACGAGAAAGACTATATACACTTTACTTATTCTTTATCTTATTAATCTGTCGGATTCCGATCCATATTTGATTTACATTTGACCCCAAACTCACAGTTTTACTCAGGAATAACTGTCTTTCGTTTCCCCAACACCACAATAATTCTCGTTAATAAATACTTAATAAATAATATTCGTTTTGTTTCCATATATTGCTGTTTCTCATTTTACGAGTATTTTGTATATATAAATGTTAAGAGTTTTATAATTATTTACTCAGAGTTATAACTCCCCTACACTTTTAAAACCTGATGCACGCCTAAACTGCCGAATTGAATTCGAAGAAACTTTATAGGAAGTTGTCACATGAATCCATGAAAGTCACAGGCGACAGAAAAAAAACTAGATTTTCCATTGTATCAACCAATAAGAAGAGTCCGCATTTGAATTGTATGTACATTATCAATGGAGTCGCTAATTAATGCTTCCACATTAAGCATTAATGTATTGAAAAATTTAAATAAATTCTAGTTTCAGAATTGCACAAGATTTGTGCCATATCTTATTTATATTCGAAATAATATAACTACTGCTGTTCTTGGCAGACAAGAAGAACTTATATAATATCAACATATAATTTAAGACATTTCTATATTTATATATTAAAACGTTACACTATTCTTATTCTATTCTTCGGATTTCCCTATAAATTGTCTGTTACTACACTATACAGATAGTTACATTTTCCCAGCAGCTTAGTTTTCATATCCCTGATATGTAATTTCAAACTTTGAATCTCTCTTTTGCTGCTGTCAACAAGACATTGTTTCTTCTTACAATTAATAGTCCTTTCTTCTTGCTCTCCTCAACTACTTTATTTAATAGTTTTTGTGCCATTACTATAGTGTCATCTGAACAGCCTATGTTTAAGTGGGTGTCCAATGATAATTACTTATAAAACATTATCTTTTTTATCAAAGTTGTATTACCCGGAGTTTTTTCATTAATATTGAAGTTTTGTAACATTAATTTAGATAAGTGTTTTTTTTCTGTTAATGATTTTTAGATGATGATCATCTAAACATGAATCGATCATTGTTCTGTAGCATGAAAATGTTTTTTCTTGCGCTCTGTTTATTAAAAGAAAGTAATCAAGTTTTACTTTCATACAAATTTGATTAAGTCTAGGCTTGATAAACTTTAATGACGTAAAGGAAAAAAAAAGGTAGTTTTAATCCTTGCATGTGATTTATCATATGTTCGCTTTTATAAAATATTATCATGACAAACATTTTTTCTTGATGGATGATGAAATTATATTGTAGAATAAAATGTTATCGAAATCAAAATATTTTACAAACCAGTTTGTCAGAAAAGTCAGCTTTTACCGCTTAAAACACTAGTTCAACTACACATGATCTTAATTATTACATATTTTTTACTAGTTTTCGCCTTTTGTTTTTACTGCAATATTTAACTTGACCCATTTTCTAACTGTTATATTATACTGTGAGAGTTGAAAATAATGAATTAGTTTCGAAATAGAACTTTTCATTCCATATTTCAGAACCTGGTCTTTAACAGATGACACCTTAACTAAGCCACCAAAGTTTCAAGATCAATCAGCGTTTCTTTCTTGAAATTAATTTCCTGATACATTGTTGATTTTTTTGTCGGGTAACTCTCCTACGTTCCATTTGGGATTCAGTGTGGAAAGTTTTCATTAATAATGACAATGAATATGATTAATTTTAACAAAATTACTCATATCTTATTTTTTGGTTTTGTATCAAAACATTTATAGCTGTTCCTTTTTCAGCTTTTAGATTTAACTACACGAATAAATGTGAAAGAAATTTGATTTTGTGCTTCGTCAAAAACAATTCCTTTGTTCAAAATTCCTTAAGATTAATGGTTAAATAATCGATTGCTTTCTATAAACATTAAAGGCAACAAATACATTGAAGTATGCATAAAATAAAATACGGGTAATAATGAAAACTCTTCCCTCCCAGTGCATGTAACCCAGTTTTGAAAGGATACGATTCGAAACTATTTCTTTGAACTGATTCATCTTTTAATGTTTTGTATTATAACCGGGAAATTTAAATCGTATGGCTTACATCATTTTTGAGGATCGAGATTCTTTTCATGTTAACACGTTCATAATTTTGTATTTACATGTTTCATCGCGAAACATTAAAACTGATTTTGTTTACAATGAAATTGGTTCTACGCTAATTTTTTCTAGTTGATTTTCAGTTATTTTTCTGTAAAACATTTTGCACTCGATCGATTTTATGCTGACACAAAGTGGACAAAGGAATTAAAACCGATTCAGCCAGAGTCTCCCAGTTACATTTCAAAGGAAGTCGAGAGATCGAAAAAGAGTTTTCTTTAATTTTTCTTTCAGATGCTTTTGTTTTAAAACGTCACATCTATCTTGCAATAATTTATTTCCTTTCTCTCTTTGTCATTCTTTCCCTTAATTTTTTCTCTTTCTCGTTTTTTCTCCTCTATTTCTTCTTTCTCACATCCATTCGACTCTTATTCTTTTCCCCAGCTTTTCCTTTCCCGTTCTACACTTTATTCTTTCTATTTTTCTTTTCCTCTTATTTCTTCTAAATCATTGTTTGTTCCTTATTCTCTTTTTTCACTCTTACTTTTCTACTCTTTTCTTGTTCTCCTTTCTCTTTTTCTTCATTCCTTCATCAATTTTTATGCTTTCCTTTCTCCTCTTCTTTTATTTTCTCATTCTTTGCTTTTTTTCTTTCTTGTATTCTCTTCTATCACTTCTTTATTATTTTCTCTCGTTTTGCTCTAATGTCTTTTACATCATTTTCTTTTTTTTAATTTCTCTCTCTCTCTTTCTCTCTCTCTCTTTCTCTCTCTCTCTCTCTCTCTCCCTCTCTTTTCACATTCTATATTTCTTCAATTATTTTTATATCGGGTATTTTTTCGGTTACTTTTGCTTTCATTCTCTTTCTGATTGCCTCTGTGTGGGGGGGGGTGTACGTGTGTGTGTGTGTGTGTGTGTGTCTTCCTCCACCATCTCTTTTGCAACTCTCAATCTCTCTTTCCATCGCCTTTATCTTTCTCACTTACTCTTTCGGATTTCTCCTTTTTACTCCCTATTTTTGTCTCATTTTGCTCTTTTACTCATTACCTGACATTTTCTTCGTCTCTCTTATTCTTGCCTGTCTCACCTTGTCTCTGTGTTTCCTCGGTTTTGAGGAAAGAATTAGTCGCAATTAATTCATTCTAATATGTTTCAGCCCTGCTTACATAGACACGTACAAAAGGCGATCGGTCATCCATCACCGTTTGATGTTGACAAAGTGCACGTTGATTGAGATTAAAAACTCACCGGCCGCTGGCTTTTACAATCCGAACAGAAAAAGTTTTCGTTTTCAGGTTCAATCAGATCATTTGATTCTTAAATATAGCAACAAGTGTCACCAACCAGATGCAAAGATATTTTCAGTGAAAGTATTTACATATAATATTCCATTCAAACATACATACATACAAACACAAGTAAACACATTCCCGCACACACAAATATATACACCTATATGAATAGATATTTGACTGTATAGAAAAGTAGTACAAGTTCCTCGCTCAGTGAATAACAAATGTTTCCTTGTAAAGAAATGGCTAATATTACCATTGCCATTTTTTCATTCACGTAATAAGAGTAAAATAAAACCCAGACTTATTATCATTTTTTACGTGTGTATATTAATAAAAATCAAATTGAATACTTCTTCAATTAATCCTAAACATATTAAGCATTTATATCACAATCAAATACATTAGAAACAGAACGAAAATACCCTAAACATCTAATAATATTAGTATATCCACTACAGATCCTAGTAAAAAATAAAATTAATTATATACTATACTAAATTCAATATATCCAATTCAGTAATTCTTAATGACTTCTCCCACCAATTAACGTGTTACAGAAAACCAGCATTATATATAAATTTAAACGTCCCTTGGGTGATTATATATCCAACAGAAAAAAAATAATATATATATGTTGGTCATACCACAACTACATTGCCTAGAAGGCTGAGTTTTCATTTAAATGATGCATCTAACATCTCTTCACGTTGCCCGGCAACGTTCGCAATTTAGAAAAATTCTTGCTAAAAATACATCTATACTTTTTCATTAAATTTAAGCTAAAAATTCTTGAAGCTATCTATATTAAAAGATTTAAACGAACTATTAATTGAATTATGAATACTGCACAAATGTTTTAAAATGTTTGCATTAGTTTAAAATATCTAGGTTATAATTAACAGCTTTTTAAATAAAATAGAATCCCAATAACTTAATTACCTCCCTTGACGTTACTGATCGTGCATAAAATTTGAAACTTCTACAGTACATATGTTTAGCGTTTTTCACTTCATAAGTAAAAAAAAAAAAAGAAATTCTCAGATGAACACAGCAATTTTGTCTTAGTAAAAACAAGATCCTAAAGATGACATTGTACTAATGTCGAAAGTTCTTGGGAATAAAATGCATATCCATCAACATGTTAATTTTCTTTCTTTATTTAATAAAAATGCTAAGGCATTCGTCCATAAATATGGGAGAATCCTATTAATAATAAGTGGATAAAACTTGTTTAAGGTATTTATTTGTGTATATATATATATATATATATATATATATATATATATATATATATATATATATATATATATATATATATATCATATGTTCTGTTTATATATATATATATATATATATATATATATATATATATATATATATACGGAGATCATATAATCCATGTGTGTGTGTGTGTGTGTGTATATATATATATAATGATAACAATTTCCTATAACATGGAAACAGATTTGGAA